>NW_004624832.1:3354595-3389673 GCF_000247695.1 Heterocephalus glaber | reverse complement strand
AATAGGGAGGGGTGGGGGGTTGAAGGGAGGGCAGGGGAAGGGGGAAAAAATAAGAACCAAGAGAGATTATGTAAAGGTGCAAATTTCCAATGATGAATGTTATTATATTGTATACGTAAAATCTACTAATAAAATTAATTTTTTAAGAAAGGACAGATTTTCCATCTCAAAGTGGTGGAGGCCAAGACGTCACTAATGAGCTCTGGCCAATCACTTGCGCTGGGGGTGGGGGTGACCAGAACATGGAGCCCTCACTGCAGGGTGCCTGCCATGAGCGTGGGGGTGTCCCCGGACAGCTGTGAGGCCCAGGCCACTCAGGACCGGATAGTGCAGGAGGACTTCGCCCCATTTCACAGGGTACTGAGAGGACACAGGGCTGAAGGATGCCTCCCTGGCAGAAAATGTGGAGCTCAGTCTTCTGACCTTTCCTTGGCTTGAGAAATGTGTGGAAATAACCTCTCATCTTCCTGCTCTGTTGTGACAGAAATTAATAACACTATGTTCAAATTGAACAGTGATTTCAAATAATTTTAGGAGTTCCTGATACTGAGTTGTGGGAATAAAGAGGGTTTCTGACCATGTGCGAAGGAGAGGAACGTCAGTCGATCCTTCCAAATGAAATCCTGACTTCGGTGTCCATTCCTCGTACGGAAATTCCATGACACAAGTGTGAGCTACAGCAAGGTGACCGAAGGGTGTCAGTGAGAAGGATGAGGGACCGGTTCTGCGGACAGACTATGCTAGTAATGAAGCTAGTATCCTATTTCCTAGTGGACTTACATTTTCTTATTTTCCAGCATTTTGGGTTTAGTGGCTTGATGTGATATTTTCAAATTGAGAACAAACATATGCGTGCCGGATTTTATAGTTTTTCTTACCTAAAGTGGGACAAAGACTTTCCTTGGCCAAACTTGAGGCAGTCGGTTCTGAGCAGGCATAGGTTGGTCCTGGACAGCTTTGAAACTGGTCCAATTTGGTACTGGACGCACTTCGACAGCAACATTTTGTTCTGGTTCTCAACATACAAGCTAGAAGTCGGACGCGTCAATTGCCTTGTGACCACTACTCTTTCCAGCCCAAGCCATCTATTTGATACTCCTAATTTTTGGCACTCAGTAACTATGGGGGGATGTGGGGTACCGCTGTAGTACATAACTAGTATATAGCAGGAAACGTCCTCTAAGTGGACAAGGCAACTATATCCAGGTGCATTGGGCCCACCCTGTGCAGCTGTAGAAAGTATCCTGCTAAGTCAGTTTAGAGAGAATCCTGCCCCCACCTCGCCAACCCCTGCCATTGACACCTGATCGCTTTGGCCGTGTTCAAGTATCCTGTCAAGTTGCCTTAGCGGTAATGCCCCGGCTCCTTTGATCCATACTCTTAGCAGTTCTCCACCTGCTGACTGGAGCCCCTCCTGCGACACTGTGCCTTCCTGTAACCTTCTCCTTCTCCTAAGTGTGTTCTCGGCTGAGTCTGGTCTCTTTCCCCAACTGCACAGCCTGGACACTTTCCCCAAGACTCCCAGGAATCGCCCTTTCCAGGTTAACTAGTCTCAGGATGCATTTGTCTTCATCAAAAGTATGAATATCTGGCTCCACAAACCCTGGCTGTGCCCTGCCTGGGGTTCAGGTGGGCGACAAAGAACCATGATTTTGTGGGTACGGCTATTCTGGGCTAGGGTTAGGGTCAGGGTCGAAGGAGGGAAGGGAGTTGAGGAAGCAGCCAGGCTCCATAGGAGCGGCCAGCACTAAACCACATGAGCAGATGTGCAGCAGTTCTCAGCCTGGGCACGGGGATTCCTTCAAACTCAGCGCAGAGTGAGCTCTGCTCCCTCAGCCTTCTGACGAGAGCAAAAAACTCCTCACACCTTTATGTTACATCCTACAAGCGTTCTTTCCACAAGGATCCCAAATCCGTGTGATGAATCCCCTCAGCTGAAAGGCATAGTGCGGCTTCTGTTCTCCTGTTCTCCTCGATGGCCTCTGTCTCAAGACGTGAAAAAGGAGAGAGAGCACAGTGACTTCCAGCTCCTCTAGGATGAAACTGCCGGCTAACCAGGGCCGAAGAGAATTTCCCTAAGAGATAACAAAGTGCATCTCAGTGAACAGCACACTCACTCAGGTCCTAGAGCAAGAAAACTCTGAAAATAAGTCAGTGGTATAAGCATCGAGAGGACACAATAGGCTATTTTATTTCACCCAAAATATAAAAGGATACCAGGTGTATCTGTGGGCTTCAAAGGAGCATGATACTGATAGAGGTTTGTGAAATTTCAAAAATCAACTTTACTCCTATATTAAAATAACAAACCAAAATGGGATATTGTGAAAGGTGTGACCCGTAGTACCATCGATGAATGCAAGTTAAAGTGGAACTGGCCCAAAGAATTCCAGAGCAGATAGATGTGCAGGGCCCCATGAGTGACCTCGCCCGACTTGGGAACATGAGGAAAGCTCGAGCTCTTTCTTGTAAAGAAAAACAGGATGTATCTCAACTGGTCAGAGGCACCAAAACATGTATAACTAAATAATTTGGGGGCCGGGGATTTAGTTCAGTGGTTCCACTGACTGCCTCACAAGCGGAAGGACCCGAGTTCAATCCCTGGTACCAAAAACAAAAAAAAGAGAAAGATCTCATCCACCCTGGGTATGAGGTGGTACAATTAAAACCTTGGGATTATGAAAGACTAAATAATTTGGTACTTTCAGGTGGGATAGAGCAAATAAAGCAGCGATATAACTGCATCCAATCACATGTTTTCTTTGCTTTACTTGTGTGTGTGTCCTGCAAAAGCCATCCCTTTTGTCCCCTCATTGGAGGTCTGGAAACAGGCTGGTTTTGAGTTACTCGATGCATATATCATTGTCAGCTCACAGACGTGGTGGCGCACTCCTGTAATCCCAGCACTCTGGGAGGCTGAGGTAGGAGGGTTGCAAGTCTGAGCTCACCCTGGGCAACTTAGCAACTTAGTGCGACCATATTTCTAAATAAGTAAGTAAGTAAGTAAGTAAATAAATAAATAAATGCTGGGCTTGTAGTGCAGTGTGAAGGGTGTGTATTCCATCACAAGTAAAGCAAAAAAATTATACTGTGCCTCGATTTCTTAATGCATTAACATTATGTAAATATATCAATGAATGTAATTATTATGTGTTGTAAACATATAGCAATAAAAGCATTTTCAAAAACATGAACTACAAATACAAGCAATAACATGGATAAACCAGAAACACTATGTTGAGTTCAAGAATCCAAACACTGATTCGTATATAAGGTTTGATTCCAAGTATATGGAGCAGGTCGCTGGAGTACAGATGCCCATGGATGGGGAGACAATGGTGGCGCCACGGGGTGTGTGGACTGGGGGACAACAGACCCACGGTGGGAGACGAGGGCTGGAATGGATCCCCACTCTGAGCTGAAGAGTGGAGGCAGGGTGGGTCCATGTGCAGAGGTCTACCAGCTGTCCCCTTTAGATTTCCGTGTGGAATTTATCCTGTGCGTCACAAAATGAATAGAGAAGTCTCGGTGCAACTCAGTGGTAGAGCACGTGCTCAGCATGTGGATTCCATTCCCTCCCCTCAAAAAAGGAAAAAAATTAAACACAACAAATTTTAGTTGAAACACAGCCAGTGAAATAGAACAGTAAGATGATGTTGAAAAACTCCCACACAGAGATATGAAATGGTGGGGTCAGTGTGTGCGGTGCACTGTTTAATACCGTATCTCTGTATCTCTCAATGCCAGGACACCTTACGCTAGGTATAAGGAGGGAGGGCTCTCCCTGAGCAGGAAAAGCTGCGCACCTGACGCTGTAAGCATCCACGGCGGTAACAGGGAGCGGGAGGCCAGAGGCTCCCGTGGGAATCTTGGGAGTGGGAGTGGGATGCGAAGTTCGTCTCGTCATGGGGCTGGGGGTGGAGAATGAGGAGGAGGGAGGGAGGGAGGGAAGGGACGGGACCGTCTCGCTCAGAGCAGGGCAGGACTGACAGGAATGGGGTGAGTGTGGGGACCAGGTCGGGCAGGACCCAGGCAGCCAGCAGCGCGCGAGTCCAGAGTTTCCAGGCAGGAGCTGCTGTCCTCAGTCTGTCCCTCTGAGCTCTGCATCGTTCCTCTGTCCCAGGTCCAGGAGAAGGGGCTCAGGGAGAACTCTCTGCCCTGGGCCCTTGGGCATCTGCACACCTGCAGAGTCATGAGGGTCTCAGATCAGAGTTGCCTCTGGAACCCTAGCTGGAGACACAGGCAGATGACTCAGCCCCTCCTGGAACCCAGGACTCCTCAGGACCTCCTTGGAGCCACCGCCTGCTCACCTGCTGTAGTAGATCCAGGTGAGGCCATAGGTGAGGAGGAAGCCAGCCGCCATGAGGATCCCCCTGATCACCATGAAGACCAGGGGCCAGGAATCCCACTGCTGCTCAGCTGTACTCCGGTGCAGAGAAGGGGAAGGGAATGGAGGCTGGAGCTCTGTGCCAGGCCCAGGACCTCCCTGTCTCAAACTGCCAGGCCAAGGCCCCAGCTCCTGCTCGGCCAGTCACTCTGCACAGAGAGGCTTGAGGAAAAGCGCTCAGAGCCCAGCGCCTGCTGAGCCTGCAGGTGAGTCCCCTCCATCCTCAGCCCCTAAGGGGACAGCTCCAGGACCCCAGGTCCAGGGAGGGACTCGGGGCTTTTCACTTCTAGCACCAGCTCAGGTAGGCGTGGGGGTGTTGTCAGCCACACAGACCTGGCACGGGCACTATTGCTCCAGGTCAGACAGCGATGTGCCATTGCCCAGCATCTTCAGGGTTGGCAAGGAATGTACAGCACAGGCGGGTGGGAGTGACAAGTGTCACTTTGCTCTTCCACCGAGCTTCAGCAGAGACAAGATCATGTGGCAGAGGGTGAGCCTGGATTCAGCTCAGCTGAAGGGGAAATAACCCTGGCTCTTCTCAGACTGTCAGAAAGAGGGTTTGTCAGGTATTGAGGAGAACTGTGAGGGCAGCTTGGGGAGAGCTGTGCCAGAAACTGAGCCCACATGGAAGAGGTGCAACGAGCAGTGCAAGCAGCGGCTCAGAGGCCACGGGATGGGAGAGGAGGAGGCAGCCAGGTCTCCCGAGCCTCTAGAGTCAGGGTTGGGACATTGGGCTCTGTCCTCTGAGTTCTGGGGAGCAGCAGGGGGCTGTGAATAGAAACAGAAGCTTGATCCAGAAAGACGCTGCTGAGAAACAACTCCAGACATACTCAGCCACCTCATTGTTTGACAAAGGAGCCAACCGCCCTCATTGGAGGAAAGATAGCCTATTTAACAATTAGTGTGGGAAAAACTGGAGTTCAACCTGCCAAAGATTAAAACTAGACCCATACCTATCACCATGCACTAAACTAAGATCAAAGTGGAGTAAAGATTTAAATATTTAGGGCAGCAACACTAAACTTGCTGGAAGATAAGTTAGGGAGAACTCTTGAAGACACTGGCATAGGAAAAGACTTCATGAACAAAACCTCAGCAGCACGGGAACTAGCACAAGGAATCAACTGGGATGTCATCTTATTAAAAAGCTTCTGCACTGCAAGAGAAACCACCAACAGAGCTAACAGACAACCTACAATGTGGGAAAAAATTTTAGCAGTTGTACCTCAAACAAAGGACTACTATCTAGAATATATAAAGAACTGAAAAAATTCAGACCTCCCAAATTCAAAGACCCAGTTCAAAAATGGGCATCTGAAATGAACGGACATTTCTCACCCAAAGAAGTAAAAATGGCAAATAAATACAGGAAATAATGTTCAACATCACTGGTCATTCCAGAGATGGAAATGAAAGCAATGCTGAGATTCCACCTCACCCCATAAAGAATGGCTGCTATCAAGAAATCAACCAATAACCAATGCTGGCAGGGGTGTGGGGAGAAAGGAACCCTTCTCCCTTGTTGGTGGGAGTGCAGACTGGTGAAACCACTGTGGAAATCAGTATGGAGAAACCTCAAGAACTAGGACTAGAGGTCCCATTTGACCCAGCTATTACCCTGCTGGGGGTCTTCCTCAAAGAACCAAAAGAATCATACCACAGTGATATATGTGCACCCATGTTTATAGTTGCACAGTTTGTAATAGCTAAAGCTTGGAAGCAGCCCAAGTGGCCATCAATTGGAAACTGGATAAAGAAGATGTGTTTCTTTCCTGAAATGGAGAACTACTCAGCCATAAAGAATGAAAAACTAGAGACATTTATAGCTAAATGGATGCATATTGAGGCCATAGTCTTAAGTGAAATAAATAGGATACACATGTGTAAATACCGAATAGTTTCTCTAGTGTGAGAAACTGAGAGTGTAATAAGGATTAAAAGGATTAATAATGAGTAATTGATAATTTGAAATAGGAAAAGGTGCAAAGGGGTAGGGGTGGTGGGAGGCGATGGGGAAAGGAAAGAAGGGAAAGGGAAAATTACGAGAAAAGAAAACAAAGGGAAACAAAGTCTGTGTAAATAGGGAAGGGTGGACGGGGTGAGGGGCGCACAGGTAATGGGGAAAAAATGAAAATGAAGATACACCGTGTACAGGAACAAGCAGCCAAAGAGAAATGTAAATATATTGTACACCTAAAATGTACCAACAAAGGAACTTAAGGAAAAAGAAAGAAAGAAAGAAAGAAAGAAAGAAAGAAAGGCCCTGATGAGGCTAAGCAGGCCCGGATCAGAGACACCGGACAGGAGGCAGGGAGTGGTCCAGTATGGGCACAAGTCTGGGGCAGGGCTCACACCAAGGGGAAGGAGAAGAGGGAAGAGATTTTGGAAATGAAGACTCCGAAACTCACTGAGTCTGGGCACCACTGGCAAGAAAGGGAGTTAATCACAGTGGATTCCAGGACACCGCTCGGACCGTGCAGGCAGGAGAGGCACCATGCAGGAGGTTGGGAAATGTGCAGATCTGGGGCAAAAAAGGGGAAAAGCATGTAGCTGGTGAGTGGTGGTAGGCATCAGCACAGGCAGTAAAGAGGAGCGCGATGGCTCAGGAAAGAGGGAAGCAAGGACTGAGGGCGCTGGGCAGTGGGGTGTGGGGCCTGGAGAAGAGATCAGATGAGAGATGCAGGAGACTGGCTTCAGAGGAGGTGGGCAGAGAGAAACCCAGTCGAGAGCAGAGCCGAGGGCCAGGGCCCGGGCAGGCGGCAGCACAGAGGCAGAGAGGAGGGCGTGGCGCCGGGAGCAGGGCCCACAGGTGCAGTGTCCTTTCCTCAGGACTAGGAGGCTCTGCAGGGTGACTGGAAAGAGGAACGGAATCAGCACTGCTTAGCTGTGCTCACAGGCAGGGCCAAGACGGTAACTCTCCATATTTATCTCATCCCAACTGGAAATAAATGTGAAGAAGGAGAAAAGAATGGAAAGGAAGGAATGAAGGAAAGAGAGAAAGGGAAAGGAAGTGAGCGGAGAGGAACAGGCAGGAGGGGAGAAGGGAAGACAGGAAAGGAACGGGGAAAATCCACAATGCATTCCCGGGTCTGTGTGCACAGACTGTGGCGTGATGCAGGGCCAGCCCTGGGACCCGTGGGCTGAGGGGGCTCCCACTGCCCGGAGAGGGCGGGCTCTTTCCTGCCCGAGCTGTTTCTGAAGAAGAGGTGGATGCGGAGGGTTTGTGGAGCATGTGGGGAGACAGAGAGAAGCGGGGCTGCGTCAGTGAACGGCAGAATCGTGGGGTGCAGCAAGTCCCAGAGGAGGGCTGTGGGGCCTGGTAGGGGGTGCTGCCTCTCAGCTCTCTCCTCCATGCACACCCAGCTCCCCCAGGTCTTGGGGACCCAGCGGTGCCCCCATCACTCACAGGAGACACTGAGCCTGATGGTCCTCTCCGTGGTCACCTGAGCTCCTCCGAGTTGCACCTGGCAGGTGAGGTTGGTGTCGTGGTCCTGGGGCCGAGGGGTGAGAGTGAGCACCGAGGAAGTCAGGGCCCCAGAGTCCATGGAGTTCAGGGCGTCCCCCGACCAGGAGAAGGTGAGGGGGGGCCCTCCTTCGCAGGATCCTGGCAGGCTGCAGGTCAGCTGTGTGGGGCGGCTGGACTCCAGAGGCTCAGCGATGTGGATGATGGGTTTCTCTGTCAGGGCTGAGGAGGAGACAGAGCTGCCTGGGCCCAGCGTGGGGACCACAGTGTGACCCCAAGAGTCACTGTTCCTCAGGGCTCGAGTGGGTCCATGCCCCGTAATCCTGTGACCTCCCCAGACCCAAGACCGAGCCCCGGAGCGTCTAACACCCTGTTCCTGCTCTCATCTGGGGCATCCAAGACTCGAGGTCCCCTCCTGGGTCACTGCCTACCTGTCACCTGCAAATTCAGCTTCTTGTCTCTGTAAGCATATTTTATCTTTCTTGTGTCTATTTTGAAGGCGTAACTTCCCTCATCCTCCATCCTGGCGCCTCTGATGTTCAAGGAGCAGTCTCTGCTCTTGACTTCCCCGACAAGCTGGAATCGGCCCTTGGTCTCTTCCTGTACTTCATAGTCTGGGTCATTTGTGGCCACAGGATCATCATAGTTCATGTGGCTCCTGGCTCGGAACCAGGAGATGAAGAGCTGTCCGGAAGAAGACCACACACGGGAGGGGTAGGAGAAAGAGCAGGGCACCAGCACACACAGGCCCTGCTGCACCGTCACTGACCCCTGCACCCGTAGCTGGAACCCTGGATCCTCCTGCAGCGACCCTGTGGGGACATAGACGCTCAGCTGCAGCCTGGCCCCCAGCCCTGCCAAACCCCCTCCCTCACCCCACTCACGGGTGCACAGCAGAAACAGTAGCAGCAGGGCCAGCATCCTGCACTGCCAGGGTCGAGGCCAGGCCAGTTTCCTGTCAGTGGAGCCATCCCCTCTGTGGTGTGGGATGAGGAAGCTGGACAGGAAACACTGGGTGCAGGAAAGCTGTGGTCACCATCAAAGGGGAACTAGGTGCCGCGTGATGTTGGGGATGAAGCCAGGGACTGAGATCAGCAGTGGAGGCAGAGCAGAAAGAACAGAGAAACGAGGCCCCGTTGGGGTGGTGCAGGGGTGTGTGAGATGTGTCCAGACTTACGAGCCAGGAGTGCAGGGTGAGGAATCTTTCTTCGTGCGTGTTGACAACACAGGGAGGAGAACACCTCCTGCCCTGTTCCCTGGACACCAGAGCTCCACATGCTCGGGGAAAATCAAAGGGAAAAGAGAGGAATTTCACCCTTCCATGAAGGGAGGTGTGATGAAGGGAGCCCAGGCTGAGCGCAGGCAGGGGTCTCCCCCAACAGGAGGGAAGGCAGGGTCTCAGCCACAAATACCTCAGGGGGTTATGACTTCATCCCCTTCATTCATGAGAGATATGATCCCCATCAGGGACCCCTGGGGTCTCTGATCCCATGGTTGTCCTTGTCCCAGGAGGACCGTAGCCCTGGCATTGATGTCCAGACCAGGCTGGAGACCTGCAGGTATGAAGAACACAGAGTGAGAACCCAGCCCCTTCACCCTCAAGCTAAGCAACCTCACGAATGTTGCTCGAACTCCCTGTGCCTCAGCTGGCTCATCTGGAAAGCAGAGATAATTCTAGAGATGCTTATGGGAATTAAAGGAGTTCAGGTGTGTGACACACTCAGGAGCCTGGTGCCGAGGACTCTCTCTTCCCTTAATGTTTTGTGGGTGCCTACTATGTGCCAGGCCCTGTTGTAGAAGGTGCAGATGCTTCAAAAGGCAAGCTCGTGATGGGAGAGTGAGTCAAAAGCTCTGGTGGGGAGATGGACGTTTAATATGGGAATTTAAATGTTCCCTCTCCCAGAGCATGAGATACCCTAGGGGGAAAGTAGAGAGGCAGGCGGAAGAGGACTGGTGTTTCCTAACATGCCGCTGGGAAAGGCCGCCTGTGGAAGGTGGCACTCAAGCAAAGGTAGAAGAGAGGGAGACAGTGAGTGCTGCAGGTACTAGACAAGCGGCCCTTGCAAGGGCAGGAGCCTTGTAGGGTCCCACGGAGGGACCACGTCCTGGGACTGGGCAGCAGCCGGGTGACAGGCAGAAGAGCAGGGACTGCTGGGAAAGGGGAAGAAGGGCGGGGCACCAGGTACCAGGGCCAGGTCACACAGATTTGGAGGCTTTTGCAGGAGTGCGCTGATCAGGGCTCACCAGAGAAAAGGACCCACAGGGCATCTCTGTGTGCATTTATTTACCGACGCTCCCCTTGTCCATGTTTTCGCCTTCTCAGGTTCCAGTTACCTGTGGTCAATCATCACCCAAGAAGAGTAATGGAAAATTCTAGACATCAGCCATCTGTGAGTTTCAGTTTCACACCATTCCGAGGAGTGTGATGAAGTCTGGTGCTGCCCCGTAGGCCCCACCGAGGAAGTGAATCATCCCTCTGTCCAGGGTGTCCGTGCTATGTACGATACGTATTCATTAGTCAGTCAGTGAGCTTCTCAGTGGCCAGGTCACTTTGCACTGTATTTCAGTGCTTGTGTTTTTAATTAGTCCATGTTCGCAGTACATAATGATGCCTTCATTGTGGGGAGCTGCTACATGGACATAACACATCTTATTTTTTTTCATCCCCTTCCCCTCCTCTCCCTCCATCTAGCTCCTTGGTTTCTATTATCTTTTATTTTGCTCTACAACTTATATTTCAGGTTTTCCATATAAGAGAAATCATGTAATATTTAAGCTTGTGTGTCCAATTTATTTCACTTAACATTAAGGTGTCAAGTTGCATCCATTTTCCTACAAATATAACCTTTGTTTTCATTAATAGTGGTGCCAAAGCACCGAGTAATCATGTTGACAAAGTAGATTTGCCAAAGAGAAGCCATGAAGTGCTTCCTTTAAGTGAAAAGGTGAAAGTTCTCCCCACAGATATGAGCTTCAGTACTATCTGTGGTTTCAGGCACCCATGGGGGTCTTGGCGTGTATCTCCTTCAGAGAAGGGGAGAATTACTGTATAAAGAATCGGCTCGCACAACTATGGAGGCTGACAAGTCTCAAGATCTGCAGTCGGCAAGCTGGAACCCAGCAGTCGCTGGTATAGCCTCAGGCCACAAGGTGGCAGGCTGGGAGCCAGGAAGCGCCGATGTTCTAGTTCAAGCCCAAAGGTAGGATGAAACTAATGCTCAGACTGAAGATTTTCAGAGAAGGGCGTTCTGCTTACTCACAGGAGGGCCAGCTTTGCTGTCTGTTCAGTCCTTCAGCTGATTGGTTGAGGTCTACTCACATGGGGGAGGGCAAACTCAAAGTTCACTGATTCAAATGTTAATCTTATTCAACAATGTTTGACCAAATGTTCAGCCCCTGAGGTTAATGGTCACACCTCACACTGAGTGAGCTGTAAAAACAGCTCTTGAACAGATACAGGATGGGGAATGATTTGCTTTCACGTGGACCCTTCCAGAGTTATCTCAGTGCTGGGGATGGGCAATGGGGGTGCCGGGGTCTCAGTGTACTGGTGAGGTGCTGGGAAGAGAAGGAATTCACAATGTTCTTTGACAGATCAGATACAAGTAGGAAGAGAAAGAGAAAGTTAGGATGAAGCTGAAGTTTTGGTTCTGAGCAGTTTCAAGCTTCAAGCTGCCACTACCAGAGAAGGGAAAGACTGAAAGAGAATTTTTTTTGTACCGGGGATCGAACTAAGAAAGAAAATTTTTAAGAGAATTGAAGCTCAGCTTGGGACATGTTGGGTCAGATATATTAGATGCATAAAAGGAGAGGAAGTGAGGTATGTGGATCTGGAGTTTAAGAGAAAGTTCTGGCTGGACATATGAGCCTACAGTCACCACCAGACAGAGGGTATCTGAAGTCAGGAGCCTGAGAAATATCCCAAAGGGCATAAGCTTAACCGGAAATGGGGTGCAAACCAGCTCCAGAGACTTTGGACCAGGTGTCAGATTCACCTCCCACGAGACACAGGGTGTAACCTCAGCAACTTAGATGTCTGTTTGGGCCACAGGGTTGCCCATTTGGTCAAACATTATTCTGGGTCTTTATGTGACAATGTTTGGATGACATTAAACCTTAAAACCCTGGGAAGGCTAATAAAGAGACAGAAGATGTTTCAGTCCAAATTCTAAAAAAGGGTGGAAATTCAGAGAAGGCCCCAAACTCAAAAATGCCGTGGGGAAGCCGGCCATGGTGGCACACACCTGTGATCCCAGCACTTGGGAGGCTGAGGTAGGTGGATGCCAGCAGGAAAAACCCACCCTCCCTGTCCTCCCTACCCTCTGGCTATTGCCCCAGCCAGTAGCAGGGAGGACAGGGGCATCCGTAGGTTGGAGGGTCAGCGCCCTGCCCTGGGAAAGATCCCATTCTCTAACTCAAGCAGGAACACAGGAGAGATGAGTAAGTGGGAAGGAAGTTGCATTCAGAAGCCATAGCACATAGACATAAGAACCAGATAGAAGAAAAGGAAGTTCCCCTATCATGTCTGCAGAGAAGAAATGCCCTAAGGCAGGAAAGAGGCTGGAGTGGCCAACCTCAAGGTCCTACAGGACCATGGACTGAGGGAGAAGAGTCCACCCAGCCTGGTTCCTCAGCTCCTTCTGAGGATATCTGAGTCTATGTGGAAATGCTAACACAACACCAGGTTTCCAGGTCCAGATCTGCAGCTGCTACCCTGACTCCAGCCCACAAATTTTGCCATACTTGCCCTCCTCCTCACTTGCTCCCCTGCATTTCTGAATTTCCCAAGCTTGAATGAAATCCAGGGGTTTCTCATAGTTCTGTTGTTCTGTGCTGTTACTGTATTGTTCACTTGCTTGGTTGTTGTTTTGACTCCCCAGATCTCTAATGGCCCCATTCGGATTTTCCTTTGGTGAACTGGCCTACCATTGCATCACTCTTGGCCCACCTCTTGCTCTGGGGGAATCTGTAAGCCAACACTGACCAATCAACATAAATAATAAAATAATATGAACCCTGAGACTGTGGCTGAGAAGAAGAATGTGGTGGGTAATGATCTAGGTCAGTGGGAGTGGCGGGGAGGGGCGTTGGTTTTCTCTTCTCTGGGAACCCCGGCCACGTGGTGACAGAAGCTCCACAGCTGGTGTGAGGCCCCGTGGGGTGGAGATGGGTGGTGGAGGTTAAGATCTAATGTAGATTGCTTCTGGTTTAGTGGGGTCGCTCCGCATTGCTTTCCCCCCATTTTCAGTATTTTTGACACAATATCATTGGATTAATTGCCCTGGGGAATGCGAAACAAATACTTGTTCCCATGTAGGAGAGTAAAGAGGTTCGGAGCGCATATGCCAGGAGAGCCCATCCCTCTCGGTCACCCTCCCTGGTGGAGGGCAGCATTGGCACGTTCTAATTCAGTATGCTTCTGTGGACTGGGCTTTCCATTTATTTTCTCTAGATTTTAAAATCCTGAGGGCCACAGGATTTAAGCGTCTTCCGCTCGTACCATGTGTGATGCAGAACTCCCCGGGGATGTCATTCTTGTGCAACACAATTTGAAGAGAACTGGGGGGGGGGGGCACAGAAGGAGCCGACCACGAAGGCAGAACCCATGTCTGAGAACTCGCTACATAAGGCGCGAGGTTGCAGCCCGGGCGGAGCTGAGACGGGCTCCCAATCGCGTGGGCACGCACCACGGGAAGCATGGCGTCTGTGGGAGTCATTTTTCATCACTATGACAAAATATCTGAGAAAATCCACTTTTGGCCCATGGTTTTACAGATTTCAGCTCATGCTCAGTGGGCTCCATTGCTCTGAGGCCCATGGTGAAGCAGGATGTCATCATGGCGGTGAGGAAAAACAAGAAGCAAAATGAGGAGAGGGAGGGGAAGAAGAAGAGAGACAAAGGACACAGGGACCTGGGGAGAAGATTTACCCTTTCAGGGCACACCCCCAATGACCTAAGTCCTACAGTTTCTACTCCTGCCACCTCCAAGGGCACCACCATCCGGGGACCAAGTCTTCAGCACACGAGCCTTTGGGGCATATTTAAGATCCCAGCCACAGCAGTGCCCACACTTGACCAGCAGCAGCTGCAGCTGAAGGAAGATCTAGGCATTTATCATCAGGTTCTCACCCCCTTTGATTTGGCTTCCACTGAGCAGGCTAAGTCCAGCTCCTAATTGTATTTTATTTTCTTGGAACAGTTTGGAAATTTTTAAACTAATTTACAACATCGAAAAAGTGGGAGACATCTCACACCAACATAAGAGTGCAGGTTTTTCTTGAAGAATTGGAAGACCCAGCATCCCGAAATAGTAGAAGTCAGTGGAGGCTGAGCAATAACTAATCAACCTACTTTGCTGCCCTTATTGTTTCCCTCCAGCGGAGCCAAAGTCCCAGGTACCATGTGTCAAAATGCTTGCCCAGTTTTATTTTCTTGCCCAAACATATTTTACTCTTTTACCACAGCTGCCTCTCCCATGTTTGGATTGATACGGGGTCCCTGACCATACCAAAGTTCCAGAAAGTGTCTTCCTCTAATTTTCCAGCAGAGGTCAAGCGCACCTTGAGAGAAGGGAGGAAAACAAAGCCCGAGGGCTCCCCCTGCTGGGCCAAGTGAAATCGGCATCGAATTTGAGGAGACAACATCCACGAGGTATAAATGTGCAAGGCTGGGTCTCCAACAAAAATGTACAAAGCAAAAAAAGAATAAGAGAGAATAAACATGGTCAAGCAGGAGACTTCAGGTTTCAGCTCTGGCAGGCAAACAACGTGTAAATCGTTACTCTCATCCTTACAAGTAAGAGCTGAACGTTCTTAGACACATCAAGAAAACTGAGGTCAAGCCGTCACCCTCAAATCTGAGGAGGTTGGCAAGTCTGGAGCTACAACGGAGCTACGTTGGGCTCAGGCAGAAGCTTTGGGAGCCGTACACCCCGTAGGGACACTTGTGCAGTAATTTTGACAAGTTGCTTGAGGCTGTGCGTGGACTAGTGCAGAGGTGAGGAACTCTGCGGGGTTGGGTCTGAGGGATGCTCACACTTTCATGGTTTTTATCTCCAGGAGCTCCACCAGGCTCACACACGGAGGAGCCCAGAAAGAGCAAGAGCAACCTTCTCTATTTTTTTTTTAGACAGAGTCTTGTTATGTAGCTGAGGCTGGCCTTGAACTTGTGGCAATCCTCCTGCCTCAGCCTCCTGAGTGCTGGGATTACAGGCATGCACCATCATACCTGGCTTTTTAAACATTTATTTATTCATTTATTTATTTATTTATTTATGAGCAAACTTTTCTAAATGCACACAGAGCACTCTCCCCAACAGAGGCTATTGCTGAGGGGAGAGCATTCAGCACCTTCTCCCACAGGGGGGACCCATTCTTCCCAGCACACTGGTACCTTCCTGTCTCTCCGAAAATGTGCTGAGGAAAGCTGAGACTCATTTGTCAAGGCCACAGCCCACTGAAGTCTGGGGTTTAATCACAGGACGCGGTGGGCGGGAAAATGACCCCCAAACAGATAGAGGCGCCCAGTCCCTAGAACCTGTGAGTGTGAACTTGAATAGCAAGAGACGTTGCTGATGTGATTAAGTTCAAGATCTCGAGATAAAGAGATTGCCTTGGATTATCTTGGAGAGCTTTAAATGGAATCACAGGAGCCCTTTAAAGACAGGCAGAAGGAGACTGACTGCAGAAGAAGCAAAGACAGTGTGAGAAGGAAGCAGAGGTCACAGTGACACAGGAAGGGGTCACAAGCCAAGGAGTATGGGAGGCCACTAGATCCTAAAAGTGCTCTAAAAATAAAGTCTGTTTTAAAAAAGCCACTACAATCTAAAGAGACAACCAAGGGTCAGTCCAAGGCTCAGATATGACACTGACATTGAAATTATCTCACAAGGAACTTTTTTGTTTTTTGGTACCAGAGATCAAACTTGGGCCCTTGTACTTGCAAGGCAGGTGCCGGAACTCACAAGGAATTTTAAATACCTAGGAATCACATGTGAAGAGCTCTAATGGAAGAAGTAGACAACATGGGAGAAGAGATGGGCAATGTATCACAGAGATGGGAGCCCTGAGCCAAGAGGATAGGCTGAAAATCAAAAGCATGTAACAGAAATCAAAGACACTGTGATAGTTTGCTACTCTGCTAAACTCACATATGAAGGCCAATAGTTCATTCATGGGATATTTCGGATTTTCTGTATGCAATTTGCTGTCACTGAAAACAGTGATGCTTTGCTTCTTCTTTCCTATCACTGTGCCTTTCATTCCTCTTCCTGTTTCACTATAATGTGCACTAGACATGGTGATAGTGCGAATCCTAGTTATCTTCTTGACCTTAAGGGAAACGTGAGTATTTCATTGATCCAGTATAGCTGGAAGCCCATGCTTCACAGTACAGTGAATCCAGTGCTACTTGCCAAAAAAATTCTAGTTCATAGTTGTATTTAGCTTGCATAAAGTTTTCAAAATATTTTAAATCCACTGATTACAGCTTAAAATTTGGAGATGTCCAGTAATAGAATACACGGCTTCTCTTGAAATATTTGAGTAGCTGGCCTTCCCCCACGGCAACAGGCAGCTGGTTCCCTTCGGGCCTGCAGGAGCCACCACGCGTGCTGTTCGCATCTCCCCACCAGCTGCTGTGGGCTCCCCGGCACTGAGGCCAGGGCTCAGGTGTCCCTGCCAGGATACCTGCCACTGTTTTTCTTGCCCTAGGCCTACTACACACAGCTCTATGCGTGCTTTTGTAACCCCTTGGAAACAGATTCACTGACCCATCAAACAAGAGTTCCCCTGGTCAGAATCCTGCTCAGGAGAGATGGGAAGCTAATCCAGTCCAAGGGTGCCCCCTGCTGAACAAGGGCAGATGTTCAGGGCTGCATAGTGGAGGAGCACTAAATTAAATGCCCAAGGCTCCAGTGCTCTTCCAACACAATGTTTGCCAAACAATAAATTAGATAAATAATTTAGCATAATAATAATTGAGAAGGGTGATCGAATTAACTGTATGAAACAAAAAAGTAGGTTCACAGCTTCCCACTTAAAACTTTGTTATAAAATATGAGGGCCGGGGATTTAGCTCAGTGGTGCCACCGCAGGCTTCACAAGTGCAAGGTCCTGAGTTCGAACCCGGTACCAAAAAAGAAAAAAAAAAAGAGCAAGGACAAGACAACAGCATAAAAGTGAAACTAGAAAATCTAGAGATAATAATTAAGGAGAAAATAATGGCAATGGGAGAAAATCAAATTGAGCTAGAGACATAAAATACAATACTTGGCACACAGATGACAAGAACAAAAAAAAGTGATACAAATTTCAGATTTAGGAAAATCACATAGGATATGAGGAAAATAAGCAAAGGATAAAAATGATGAGGAGTCAATAGCTCTGAAGAAGCCAATTATTTAAAGAATAATTTGCTAAGTTCCTTGCTTATAATTTAAGAAGTTGGAATACAAGTACATTGACGATTTTTCAGGAACATGTAGATTATGAAATATTCTCAAGAACTGACACATTAAGTAGATTTGTAACTATGATATAAACTGAAAAATCCTATTAAATTATTTAAAACTACCAACAGACAATTCTTATTCAACATGAATTGAAGAAGAAAACAGAGGTTTGCAATTATTTGTGCAAAGCCAGCATCACATAACATAAAAAGCTACCATGATAACAGAAAAAAGGACAAACTACAAAGGAATCTTTCACAAATATTAACAGAAATTTTCCAAAAAGATGATGAGCAATAAAAATGTCTCCTAAATTCAAAAAAATACCAAGGCCAAATGGATAGTACCCATAAATACAGGTAGAATTGAATGCTAGAAAATCTATAAAATAAATCTTCATATAGAAAGGCCAAAGGAAAAACTACGTATCAGTTTGTCAGAAGCTGAAAGGGCATCTATTAAAAGTAAGGCACATTTATCAAAAGAAAAATCTCCTTATAGAAAATTATTTTCATACTCGAGGATTGTATCTGTCTACCTATCTAGCCACATAGAACCAAAGACAAGTCAGATGCCTCCCTGTGAGCATGATGTTGTCTACCCCAGGACTCCTTAATCCCCTTCCTTTTAGCCTCTTTATTCATTTCCAAGGCAATCTTATCCAGCCCAAATTATTTAAATGCCACCAAATAGTGATGCCTGCCAAGTATACATCCTCATCCTCATCTTTTCTCTGGAGCTTTAGACTCATGCCTTTAATTGCCTGCTTAACTCTCTGACAGGCATCTTAAACTCATGTGCAAACCAGACTCTAGACTTCAACTACAAGCTGTTGCCTCTCTCGGTAAATGTTAACTCCGTTTTCCAGCTTCTCAGGTCAAAGATCTTGGAGTCATACTTGGTTCCTTTCCTTCTCATATGCCCCGCCATTGGAAATCCTCTCAGATCAGCCTTTGAAATATATCAGGTACCTCTACTATTTCTCCTCCTCCTCCTCCCCTCCCATCCTCCTCCTCCTCCTCCTCCTCCTCCTCCTCCTCCTCTCCTTCCTCTTCTCCCTTTCCTTCCCTTCTCATCCCTTCCCTACATTTTCTGGTCAACACAGTCCAAATCGTTAGGTACTGCAGAGCAAGGTGGTGCAGACCGATGGTGTGCAATGAGGTTTTCAGAAGAATAGTCCATAATGTTAAGTGAAATAAATCAAACTTGCAACCTTAAATAGTGTATGTTTTCTCTTACATGAGAAACCCAAATTATAAATAAATCAAAGAGAAAAATAAAAGAGACAGTAGGAAGTAGAGAGCTAGATCTTTTGCAAATGGATAGTGGGCCAAGAAATGTTGGGAAAGGGGAGAGATGGAGGGCAGGGGATGTAAAAAGAGTGAAGATGTGTCATGTACATGTGCCAGCTATCCACAATGAATGTGTTCATTATGTGCCACAAACATATACTACAAATAATTTTAAAAAGAAGAGTAAAGATAATTTCTACTGAAGAATGTCAGAGAATAATGTCTGAGCCTGAGCATGAAAGGCATTTGCATGTGTTTGCAAACTCAAGGATGGCCCTGCTAGGGTGGCAGAGCATGAACAGGATGACAAGGGAGCCCCCAGGGGTGGTAAAGGAGGCATCCTGGCCAGGGGAAGCAGAGCCAAGCAGGACGAGGGCCACAGCCACGCTGGGGAAGAGGAGTGGCCGAGATGAAGGACCCGTTGGACTCAGGGGGATTGATAACAAAAGTGAACATAATTACTGCAACTGGGAAACTGGTTTTGCGTTCTCAAAGAAGGAATTTACACAAATGGAAAGACACAAAACAAGAATGACCCATATGGTACTGAACTGGAACTGGAAGTAGTGAACTCATGGATCCTGTGAATGCAAATGAGTAATGATTTTCAACAAAGTCAGGAACAAGGAAATGGTACCTGTTAATATTCTAACGGTGGGATTCTTTGTTGCAAAAGAAACCAATCTGGGTTAACTTAAGAAGAAAAGAAAAAAAGAATCCATTCATAGGGCATTGGGCACCTAACAGACTGAACATGAAAGCCAGAGTACCAAGTTTAGAAGTGGGTCAGAACCCAAGGAAACTGACAGGAGAACCACTGCCAATTTTGCTACAGGTTCATTCACTGCCAAGGCCATCAAAGAGAGTGCTGAGCCTTCTCCATATCTTTATAAAATATGAAGCTGGGTTTAGGCAGATATGTGCACATGAGGTAGTAGTTTCTCAGAAGAACAAGTGCCTACTTTTTAGGTCCTCAGTGGTGGGACATAGAACTGTCATCCATAACTCATAGAAGGGTAGAATCAGCAAAACAGAGTGCAGCTGCTCACTATAAATAGTTTTCTGAAAGTCTCAGCCAAATGCAATACAAAAAGAACCAAGTAAAAAGGTACAAAAGCTGGGAAGGGCGTGTCAGCATTATGTGCAGTTAGTGTGACCATGTACTTAAAAAATGCAAACTTAGATGGAAAAGTAACTAGAAGCCGTACAATAACTCATTTAAGTGTCAGGTTATATCAGAGTTTTTCAACTGGACACGATTGGCATTTGGAACTGGAAAATATTTTGCTGGGCTGTGAGGAGAGTGAGCAGTGCTGTGCATTATGGGATGTTTAGCAGCGTCTTTGCCTTCTACTCAGTAGATGCCCATAGCACCTTCTCCCCCACCCAGTTAGGACAGACAAAAATATCTCCACATTTGCAAAATCTGTCCAGGGGAAAGGACAAAAATACCCATACTTGAAACAGGTTGTATAGTTAATTTATAAAAATTAATAACTTCTGTATATTACAAGATAATCATTTGAAAATTATAACCTCCAGATCATGTTATATTCATCAGGAATGGTTTTGTGTATGGTGTGAGGTAGGGATCTGATTCTACTTGTTGACTCATCGTGAGATCTGATTAGGATACAGGTCTTATATGCCCCTCCCCCCCCAAAAAAAACCCCTTGATTGTGAATTCTAAGGTTTATCTACAAATTCTCTTGGAGTTTTTAGGTAAATGATCACATTGCCTGTGAAAGGTAACAGTCTTTTCTTTTTATCTCTCATATTTGTACTTCACTTTACCTTCCTGTCAAGCTGCCTTTTCTGGCACTTCAACAATAATGATAATTGTAGTAATAGTGGGACTCTGCCTTGTTCCTGGCATTAATGGGACAACTTTAAAGTTTCACCATTATCACCAATGATTTCTACATTTCTTTAGCAGGTGAGGTAGCTGGATTCTGTTGGATTTGATAAACTATTTTCTGATATTCTGATACAGTGGTTTTGATTTTTCTCTTTGGCCTTTTTTCAGAGAATGGCTTTTTACCATTTTTTGCTGTGTGTGTTCTTGTTGTTTTTTTTTAACCATTCTGATTCATAGATAAATGATCCTTACATATAGTATGTCTACTAGTAATAATGCTTTTCACAATAATAGAAATGTTCTTTTTCTGTGATGTCCAACATAGGAGTTGTTAGCTAAGTGTGGTTATTGAGAACATGTGATATGGCAAATGCGATGGAGTAAAGACATCTTTGATATGATACATTAGCCTTTTATAGCTAGTTCCATTTAGCTTGCTAGTTTTTAAAAAAATATTTCTGCACCTGATTAAAATGTACCTAACTTTCATTTTATGTTGGGCTTTGGTATAATGTTTATACTGTACTGGCATCCCAAAACTTGGAAAATAATGAAGTTTTTCCCTTGATTTTTGATATAATTTACTGATTATGTCCTCTGGACCTAAAGCTTTTTCTTGTGTGATGATTTTTACCACTGGTTCTTCTAAATTGTAGAACTATTCAAGTTTTCCATTTTTTTCCTGAAGCTATTGTCCTAAATTGAATATTTTAGAAATTTTTCATTTGCTCTAATTTCAAAGATATTTACATAAAATTGTTCAAAATACTATCTTTTTATCTTTCAATGTATAGCACATCTCTTACGTTCCGTATTTTATTCCTGATGTCAGCTAAATATTCCTTCTTTTTTCACTGTGGTTAGGCTCATCAGAGGGTTACCAATTTTATTATTCTTTCAAAGGACAATTTAGAGCTTTGATTAATTTTCATTATTTTTTGCTTATTATTTATTTTGTTCCACATTCTTTGTCTTTTGAAAAGAAATAGCCAACTTAATTTAGCTTATTTATTTTCTAAAATATGCATTTAAGCTATTAATATATCTCAAATATTAATAATATTAATGTTAAAATATTAATAATATTAAGCTATTAATATACCTCAAAATATTTTTAATTTCCAATTTGACTGCACAGTTGACCCACAAACTTTTAAAATGTGATTTTTTTGTTTGTTTGTTTGTCTTTTGTTTTTTGGTACTGGGGATCAAACTCAGGACCTTGCACTTGTGAGGCAGGCAATGAAACCACTGAGCTAAATCCCTGGCTAAAAAGTGATTTCTTAATTTGCAAACCTTCAAGAATCTAATAGTTTTGTTTTGGATTTCCACTTTAACTGTAAAGTAGTCAAAAAATATACTTTCTGTGATGTAAATCTCTCGAAGTATGAAGTTTTTTTATGGCTTAGTCTATGGCGAATTTTTACAAATATTCCTTGTGTGCTTTATTTGCACTGGAAAGATTACAGATTAAAAATAATACTTGCATTCTTACAGTTATGTGTGCAAGGTTTTGTCTTTCAGTGTAATCCACTTATTAATTATATTGTTAAGATTTTCCATACATTTGCTGATTTTTTTCCTGCTTATTCATTAATGAGCAATACTTACACCATGATTTCCCACTGTTTGTGAATTTGCATTTTTTTGTAGCTCTGTCAGTTTTTGCTTTATATATTTTGAAGCTCTGTGATTCAGTGTATATTAATTAAGAATTTTACTATTTTGAGGAATTGAAACTTTCATCCTTGTGGTACAATCCTCTTTATTTCTGGTAAATAAAGCCATTTACCTTAAAGTCTATTTGGCTGATACTTATATAGCCACATAGCTTTGTGCTGAGACTGTGCCGCGTTGCGTGTCTTCTGTCGGACATGCCTGCATGTGTATATTTTAGATGCATCTTGTAAAATTCATATAGTTAGATTACCTTTTTTTGGTGTAAATTGATTTTAACAGGAGCTTTACATTATGATTACTACAACTACTAACATATTTGGGTTTCAGTCTACCATATTTGTGCCTCCTTTGTGTTTTGCCTTTTCGATCATTTTGTTCCTTATCCTGTTTTTGGACTACTAAGTACATTTCCTTTCCTTAGCTCATTTCTCATTTATCAATTTAGAGTTAAGTTTTAGTTATAGTACAAATTATAATTTGCACACTTAATAAAGTCTAAAATGTATTTATGCTTCTCCAAGACATTAGAAAACTTGTGCACATCTCCAATATATTAATATTTTCTCTTATTTTATACCCGTCCTACTTTTAAGCCTCTCAGCCTTTTTTATTATGCTACAATTGCTCTAATTATTACCAATGGCGGAATAAGATAGAGGCCAGGTGGAGGGCAAATCATTGGGAGATTAAGTGGCTCTTAGTCACCTTGGTGATAAAGGCCAGTGTGAAGACCGTGTGGCAGATAGGCGGCCTCTCACCCACTGGGAGACCAAACAGAAATGAAGAGATAAGTGAAGGCTGAACTCGCAGCTCAAGACACGTGCTGGAAATATCGGAAAGTGTTTATGGCTACCTTAAAAGAATCCCTTATCTTTATCATGATGCCACCTAAGGCTCAATTCCTGGTCTTCTACACTAAACAAGTGAACAAAAAGTCAGGGCCCAGGAAGTGGAGTTATATGTGACTACACAGGAGATGGCTTGCTGAGGGGCGACCTGTTTCCAGCTGTCATGGAGCCATCAGAGAGTGAGTGCTTGGTGAGGCGGGTGGGGTCGCACAGCACAGTTTTTGTCTGAAACCAACACCAGATACATCCTCCCACCCCCGAGGTGGAATATACAATGTCAACACCAAGGAGGGCAGGCAGGAGGAGCCCTCTTGCTTTTTCCACCTGTTTGGTGAAATGCCCAGGGGGCCATTGGCTTGGGTGAGCTCCTGCTCTAGGCCCAACAGACCAAACTGACGAAAATGGAGTCACTTATGCCAAAGTTCCATGTCACCAAAGCACAGCCAAGTTGTTTATCTTATCTTCTGAGAAATAAGGAGAGAGAGGTAGTAGCCAAATCCCCAAACAGACCGGTTGTAGCTGACATGATAAGAAAGTCTCCTTGGCTTTTAACTGTTACAAGGAAAGTAAAATGGAAACAGCACATCTATTTTTTGTTCTCTGTTTCTGCTTTCCTTGGCCCTTCTCCACTTTTTCTTTTTTCTTTTTGGTACCAGGGATCGAACTCAGGTCCTTGTGCTTGCGAGGCAGGCAGCGGAACCACTGAGCTAAATCCCTGGACCTCATTGGTCTACTTTTGAAACCAAACTCCTCTGGCTCTGCTCATTGGAACACTGTAAAGAATGAAGTGTTGCTGATTCAAAAATGACAAATAAAACTGATTAAGACCGTTAAATTAGCTGAGTGTGGTGGTACACGTCTATAATCCCAGTACTTGGGAGGCTGAAGCAAGAGCATCACTGTGAGGGCCGGGGATTTAGCTCAGTGGTTTCGCCGCCTGCAGTGCAAGCACAAGGACCGGAGTTTGATCCCCGGTACCAAAAACAAAAACAAACAAACAAGAGTATCACTGTGAGTTTGAGGCCAACCTGGGCTACAGAGTGAGTTCAAGACCAACCTGAACTACATAGTGAGACCTTGTCTCAAATAATTGAAAAAAAAAATCTTTAAATGTGTTGTAGTTTTGCCTTTTGACAGACATAATCACACACTTAAGCCATTTTTACTTCCCAAGCTTGCAAACTTGGAGTGAGTGGGTTTGAGAGTCCTAGTGTCAAAAGGAGAAACATTTCTACCAAAGGACACAGTCGTGAGTCCTTTAAAGTGGAAGCTATTTGGGGCAAGACATGATGCTAAACTAACAGGCACAAAAAGAATTCTACTAAGGTAGTCGACTGATCCAGTATATTATGAGGAAATTGGGTTACTGCATACAGTGGGATAAAGAGGGCTTATTCTCCGCACCCAGAACTTTCACTGCAGAAACTTTTTGTACTCCTGGGTCCAGAATAATAATGGTCAACAGGAAACTGCAGCAAAGCAATAGAAAGGAAACACTGATAATTTGGTTCCTTTAGGTTTTCCTGCTAGGCAAAAATCCCCAGTCAAGTCAAAGTATAGGAGAAGGGAAGGAGGGTGTAAGAGTGATTGTCAGTGTAGACTCACACACAACTCTGCTGTGGTGTTTTACGGGAACTAATTGTCTCATTCCCACCTCATTTTCACCCTGCTATCGGATGTAAAAAGCCCGGCAGGTGGCTGCTGGAATCATGTAGGTTTCACTTGATATAGCGCTAGAATAGCATCCTGGGCAATGCAGAAGAGCGCCTGGGATCCTCTGTGAGCTTGTTCATCCAGCAAATGACAATGTGGGTGCTCCTTAACTCAGCTCTGTGCACTGGGAGGCTGCCTCTCAGGACTGCATCCTCTCCTTCCCCTTGCCCACTGGGATTAGTCAATAGGAGGCCATGGCAGGACATTAGAAGGTGGAAGGAAAGGAGAGTTTTGTTCCTCCCATTCCTTCCCCATGGTTCTGACAGTAGCTGCATTATTATATGGTCCCCAGTTCTATCCCATGGGCCACCCTGCAGGCCTGTAGCTCCTGCTGACTGCAAGCACTACCCTCCCTCCCTCTAGGTGCTAACTGCTTCTACCACTGCTTGCCTTGGATCCTGCACCACCCCTTATTGGGCCTCTTGATCCTGCCTATGTCTCTTTCCAGCCCCTCCATTATTCTTTGCTTAACTACGCCCCTGAATGTGCCGTTGCTTTCCTACTGAGATCCCGAGTCCTCTACTCACCATTTTCTTGCTCCTTGTGTCTTCAACTCTCCACACGTGCTCATTTTTCTTCTGCAATTGAAATGTCTTCCATCCGCGAGGGTTCCAGGTGCCATAGCAGCACCAGTTAGGTACCACTTTTATTTCTCTTTCCCACGCCCCAGGAGACTGTTAAAACTGCAGCTCATTTTTATAATCAGAATAAGCAAATGCTCTTCAATCAAAAGCAGCTTTGTATGTTTTGCTTGCTTCTCGGGAGCTCTCACTTTCTAAATCTTAGCTGGGAAATTCCTCACTAGATTGTCATGGCTCTCGGTTGACTTTAAAGAAACCCTTAAAACTTACAAGTGCTTTGTGCTTTTATAAAGGCTGCAGTACCTTGAGTTGTTTTCAGCAGAATGCTTGATCTACCTAGCCTGGCTCACCATTGTCCAAGATGAGGAACTCCAGCCTGCTTTTACATTTCCTAAGATCTTAACAAACACTAGATGGTTCACATGGTCACTTGGGAAGAATCTGTCCTTAAATCTTAGATGAGAAATAGGATGATAGATTAAAAAAAAGAAATAGGATGATAGAGCAAGGGATTGACTTATAAGACATCAGAAGTGAAAGTCAGTTAAGTATCTATTGTTACATAACAAATTATTCTGAAATGAAGCAGCTCAGCACAGGCTACATCCATTATCCTATTGTTTCCATGGGAAGGAATCTGAGCACAGCTTAGTTTGATCCCCTGCTTCCGTCTCTCGGCAAATGGAATCAAGGGCCGAATCAGGGTCTGTGGTCTCATCAAAGACCCCTGGGGCATGCATGACCCAAGTTTGCTACTGGGCTGTGGCAACACTTAGTTCTCCTAAGGTACTGGGATGGGAGCCTTAGTTTCTGGCTGGCTGTCTGTCTGCCACAGGTTCCCCTCAGTTCCTGTCCACGTAGGCATTACCAAAATGGCACCTGCAATATAACCACTTACTTCATAAATCATTAGTACCTGAAACAGCAAGCAGGCAGCAGAGAGTTTGCCAGCAAGTCAGGGGCCACAGTGTTTGGCAATCTGGCATGAACATGAACGTCAGGAAGTGGAGACCATTAAAATTTGACACGTTTTTTGGTACTGGGGATCAAACTCGGGACCTTGCGCTTGCAGTGGAGGCGGTGGAACCACTGAGCTAAATCCCTGGCCCTAAAAGACACTTTAGAAGGTGGACAACATTGTGAAAACGACTTCTGAATTTCCACCTCCATCTGAGCTTTCAGCGCTTATTTCAGCGTCTTGAAGAGACAGAATGATCGCAGTTTCTACTGTATGTGTCCTGTGTGAAATAGTTCCACCCTCCAGGTGCACTGGTCTGGCTCCTTCTTCAGCCGTTTCTTCAAATAAGCTACTTTTTCTGCAGCTCACTTTCATTTTCAGCAAGTCCTGCTGTATCAGTATTGACATCTGCATAACACAGTGGCTCTGTTTTGCTTAAATCACGCCTTGAAGATAGAAAAGCTGCTTGGCTATCCTGCTTGAATGCCTTGTATGAATACAGATCTGACATGAGTCTGATTTGAGCTCAACATGGATGCAAATGTGACTGTCCCATGTTTTTGCTGTGAGCAGTCATTTATTTTACCTGATACTGAGCTCATTTGTGGACACAGTTAAACAACATCATATGTCTGTAAGTTCTAATCCACTCATAGCCTTTGCGTTTTTTGGTTCCATTGTCAGTGACAATTACCATTTTCCATTCTACATATATTCTGTAATTCCTATCCACTGTGGTTTTTTTTTTTTTTTTTTTTGGTACTGGGGATTGAACTTGGGACCTTGCGCTTGCAAAGCAGGCGCCGGAACTACTGAGCTAAATCTTCAGCCCTACACTGTGTTTTAACGATGTGCAAGAGCCAGATATATCTTAGCAACCAAGTAGAAATACAGCTAAATTAGTCATAAATCAAATAAGACACTGGATTATTTCTTCATACCCAAATGTTTCCCATACAACATGCTGAAGCTGTACATAATGACTACAATAATTCTGTATACAGTTTAATAATGTCCAGAACAATTTTTCAAAACATGTTGTCTAGAAAGAACTTTCAAAAATCATAGTTTGGGCAAATTTTGAAAAGCCCCCATCTTCCACTTCTAAAAATAGTTGACAGTATTATGCAGTCAATTTGATAGATTTAAGGTTTCGGCTTCAGTAGACTGAAAACTACAAAGAATTTATATTTTTAAAGTATTCTTTCAAAACCTGTTGTTTTGAAGTTTGATGAGTGAGAACAAAATGTGTTTGGGGCACCTCACTGCTAACACTGTATTTTCCCCTTTGCAGTCTTTGATGCCTGGATCAAAGATGGATTATCATAGAAATTGTTGTACATGATTTTAGATGGTGTTATTTCCACTTCAAGAAACTTAAGTTGGCAGAGTTGTCAGTCTTTTAAAAATTCATCTTCACAAACGTGACAAATTTTCATCTTAAAAGATGTATGACCTAAATGGAATTAAATAACTAAAACGTCAAATATAGTTACTGAAGATTATTTTCTGTAACAGTGTGGATGCTGGAATACCAAACAATTCTACAAAGCCAGCTGCCTATCACAAAAAATGATCTTTGGCTTTCCATCTTATCTAATCTTTGCTGTTCTGTCTTATGATATTATTTACATTTTTTTGCAACTACTTGTTGGTTCCAAGAGGAGAAAATATTCTTCCTAATGAGAGATCTAACCAAAGCATTTCTAATATTTTTACCAACCCAAGTCTATTTCCTGTGTTGGGTAATTATGCAGAAATCCTCAGTTACTCTTTGTGGGTGTCAAAGGCACGGTGTAGTGGGGACCCTGTTCGCCCAGCTGTGGGGGAAGTTGGTGGCTGACAGCTTTCAGCTGATTCCTGTGTCCCGAAGAAGCCATCAGAGCAGGGCAGCTGCCTCCCCAAGGCCACAGCCCTTCCTGGTCAGCCCACATCCAGCAGTGGGTCTGTTCGAGCAAAGGAGGCAGGAGGTCACGGGACTACAGCTGCCCCTGTATTTTGAGTTCCTACCTAACAAATTGCAGCCTAACTTAGAGTGCAACTACACCAAAACCTGAGAGACAGACAGAGACAGAGACAGAGACAGAGAGAGAGAGAGAGATTAATTAATTTGCTCCTCACAGTTCTACAAAGTCTGCTGTGCAGCTGCCGACATCTGGAAAGGCCTTCTTGCTTTGTCATCCCATGGTGGAATGTAAGAGGGTAAAAGAGGACAAGAGAAATTGACCTTGTAGCCTCAAGCCCTTTTAGAATCCACACTGACCCATTCAGGAGGGGGGAACCCTCATGACCCAAACAGCTTAGGCCTCACCCCCAACTCCGCTTTTTGGGAGACACATTTCCCATAGCACTAACTTTATAGTATTTTTTGGTAACAAATTGCCAGGATTCAGCCTGTCACAAACAGCAGAGCTTCAGCCAATCACAAGCAGGTAGGGAATCACTGCATGGCTCCCCAAAAGGCAGACATCTAGTGGTAGCAGTCAGGGAAATTCTCCGCTCTCCTTCTGCGTTTGCCTGTGCAAGCTCACTGCTCACACTGCTGGGCGGAGCTCTCTGACCCTCTCCTGGGTCTGAGTGATGCCCAGTTCATGAATCACACTTTGCTTAAATAAACGCTGTTAAATTTAATTTGTCTAGCTTTTTGCAAATGAGGACGGGATCAGGGATGGAGGGAGAGGGGAGGTAGGGAGGGGAAGGGAAGTACAAAGGACTAAGAAGTGATGTGTTTATGTCCCAGCTCCCCACGATGAGTGTACTCATTATGTTTGGCAAACGTGTACTAATAAAAATGTTTCTAAAAAATAAAAAATTGATTGTCAAGTTCTTTTCTTTTAAAAGGTTGACGTGTACTGTAGGGCTTGGTCCCCTTCCCCCTACTCAGGAGGCCTGTGGGATGGGCTGAGGCCTTCCTTAGGACTGCACAGAGGTTCAACTTTGCCCACCCCCAAGTCCTGTTCCCTTCTCTCCCCTATGCGTGTGGATTCTGAAGGCCCCCAGTTAATTTGCTGAACTCAAATTTCTGGTTCAGAGTCACTCTCCTGAAGAAACA
This sequence comes from Heterocephalus glaber, assembly GCF_000247695.1. Next base: position 3,360,389 of record NW_004624832.1, on the reverse strand, counting down.
CCTGCAGCCCACAGTCTTTCACAATCATCATCAATTACTTCAGCCTCTCACTCCTGGTAGTTATATAATCACATGCACAGAAACACATGCGCTTATGCATGTGCACAAGTGTGCGCACACATGCTTAGCCTTCCACTGAATGACACAGTTTTGACCTGGAATGAACACAAGATTCGCTAAGTTACATGAGAATGTTTAAATTTGAAATTGACTATTAAGATCTTAAAGATTCACTAGAAATAAGTGATTGTCCATATTATTAATGGCATTGTGGTGATTAGACGTGACACTGACACAATCGAGACCACACAAGTTCGGGGATGCCAGAAATGACCTTTAGGCTGGCAGTCAATATTTCGGTCTTCAGAAGACTGAAGTAAGGCAAAATTAAACAGAAAAGTTTGAACAGACACTGTGACTGAAACTGAATTTTGATGCAACCCAAATATGTGCCTACATGTGAGTTTGTTTCTTAAGCATGAAATGAAAGTATATCAAGAACCACAGATTATCATGGATTTTCTAACTACATCGATTTCCTAGGACTTCTCTAACAAAGCACAACTGCGTGGCTTCAAACAACATAAATGTATTGTCTTATGCGCATGGAGACTAGACTTTGGAGATTGAAGTGTTGCAGGACCAAGCTCTTTTTGAAGGCTCCTTCCTCCCCTGTTCCAGCTTCTGGTAGCTGCCGGGATCCTTGGTCCTCCATGGGGCAGAGGTGCATCTGTCTAATCTCTGCCTCCATTGCCACATCGTCTTCCAAATCTCTCCTCGGGTCCAGTAGACCCCTTAACCATGGAGACTATATCCCAAGATACCCAGTGGGTGCCTGGAACCATGGACAGTACTAAAACGTGTGTGTGTGTGTGTGTGTGTGTGTGATGTATGCACATTCACCCTAGGATAAAGTTTAGTGTATAAATTAATCACAGCAAGAGATTAACAATAACCCATCATAAACAGAACAATCATAATAGTAGAGTGGTAAAAGTTATGGGAATGGCCTCCCTCAGAACATCTTACTGTCCCACACTCTCCCTCCTGTGCTGATGTGAGATGACACAGTGCCTGCTGACGGGATGAAGTAAGGTGAGTGTTGTGGTGTCATGATGCAGTGTTAAGCTGCTGGACCTCTGGCCGTTTGTCAGGAGGAGGCTCCTGGGGCCATGCAGATACCATGCATTCTGAAACCACAGAAAGGGAAACCATGAACAAACGGCAGGGCATTCTGATCTCTCTCCTACAGCTACCAGTCACTGGATTTAGATCCCATAACTCAGTATGATCTCGTCTTGGTTACATCAGTCAAGACCCCCAAATAAGATCACATTCACAAGTACTAGGGATTAGGATATCAACATATCTTTTCAGAGATATTAGTCAACCTGTAATAGATTTGATAAATGGCTTTGGATTTTTGGACTGGGAAAATGGGCAGAAAGAGAGGGATCAATACAGGTAAGTAAAGAAAAATACCTCCTTAAGTATAAACTGCCCTGTTTTATTAAATAGGGAAATTTAATAGATTTGTCAAGATAGACATGACAAATGATTTTGGGTGGAGAGTTACTTGAGAATGGGCAGAAAGAGAAGAGTCAGTAAAGGCAAGCATGGGGCTGGGGATTTAGCTTAGTGGTTCTGGTACCTGCCTCGCAAGAGCAAAGTCCCGAGTTTGATCCCTGGTACCAAAAAAAAAAAAGGCAAGCCAAAAAGAAAAACAATCTCCATTAAGAACAAATTGTTCTGTTTATATACACTTAGCCAGTCTGCACTACATAGTGAGACCCTGTCTCAAAAGCCCCCCCAAATAAAATAAATAATATTATGTGGATGTGCATAAAGAAATTGGAATAAAGAGCTAGCTCTGTAGGAATATCAGACAATTCTTCTAGATGCCAGGCATGCTCCTCCTCTAATCCCTTATGTCTCCATCCATGAGAAAGGTACTGTTATTATCATTCCCTTCTTACTGATCATGAAACTGAGGCACTGAGAGACATAGTTGGTAAACCGGGAAAGCCAGGACCCAAACTCAGGCAGTCCAGCCTTAGATTCTACTCTTAATCACCTTGCTATATACACAAGATGAGGCTGTACTTGGAAAATAAAAACACTATACACGTGTATAAATATTTGCATCTTTTAAAAGACATAAAATCAAGTATCAGTATCAGAAATAAAACCTTGGCTTCTAGTCAGTTATTGGGGGTCATGGACGAATGTGCTGATTACCCTTTTGGTGACATATGTTTGGGCCAAGTTTTGAGAGGGAGTCAGGATATTTTTGCTTCCAGCATGGCATTCTTTTTTTTTGGTGCCGGGGATCGAACTCAGGTCCTTGCGCTTGCGCAGCAGGCGGCGAAACCACTGAGCTAAATCCCCGGCCCTCAGCGTGGTATTCCTGTCAGTCTCATGGAGTGGGCCCCACATGGGAAAAGCTGCCATTACCAGAGGCAGGAGAGATAGATGGCAGCTGAGAGGCTTGTAAAAACCATACCCACTTCAGGATCCTTGTTCCTCAGCGCAGCCTTCCCGGCCCTTTGCTTACACATTTGATATAGAGCACATCATCAAATCAACAGGAGGTGTGGTGCATGGCTAGGTGAGAAGGTGTGGGAAACCCTCCCCAAATAATCACACTCATTCCCCAGGCCCCTTGTCTAGAAGAGCGCTAAGAGTGGGAACAAGATTTATCATTCTCCCACTTCTGCTTCAACACAAAAATTTTGCCCCTACAAGTCTACCAGGGACAAGTTACCATTTTGGATTAATACAGCAATAGGAGTACCTGCTGCATTTGAATTGTCTGTATCATTATATATCTGAGGATTATCCCACCTGTAAGGAATAACTGGCACCCCAGGAGTAGTATCCTGGGTTTCAGCTTGATCCCTCACACAGGGTTCTCCAGCTCAGTGTCCCCTGGGTATTAATATGTGAGTCATTGACTCAGAACTAGTTCAGGGCAGGTAAGGAATAGCTGTCCTTTTGTCTAGCTGTTCTTGTGTCAGAAACTTGAGGATGGCCTTGTGAAGGGTGGGGAGTTTCTACTTTCCACTGGAACACTGTTCCAATGGGTAGCAAGCATGGTGGCACCAGAGTCTCAGGAGTTGTTAGAATGGTGGCTTCTATGTCTAAGTGGAATGGAACTATGGATACAGGGTAGCAGAGCCTGACAGGCATGGTGGCACTGTGTGCCAGTGTCCGATGGGAAAGGTGACCTCACATCTCAGGGAGTGATGGGAATGGTGGATCCCGAGCTCCAGGCACTGATGGGAATGGTAGCCCCTAAGCCCTCCAGGTTTGATAGGATTGGCAGGTCCTGAATCTCAAGGATTTGTGGGAATTACAACAGATGTGTTTTATGTGCTGAAGGTTTTGGAGCCCTGTGTATCACAGGATGATAGAAACAGTGGTCCCCATGACTTACTAACTTATGGAAATGGAGGCCTAAAGTTTCAGGAATGAAACTACGGTTTTATCACAGGGACTTAAGCAAATCCCAGCCTAGACCATAAATCATTTGATAGTCACCATCTCTCCACTCAGTCACTTAACATTTCTCTGTGCCCCTGCTCCGAGCCACACCCTTGTTGGGTGATACTGAGGACACAGAGATGACTCAGACCTACCCTGTGCCCTCGGCCAGTTCCCATGGACAGACACAGACCCAGACATTACAACACAGCAGGATCAGGACAAGAGGTCAGCCCCGTGATGCAGCTACTGTCCTGATGTCCACAGGGCACCTGGGGCGAATGCAGAGGGACTGCCTCTGACACTGAGGCACAGTTCAGGGACTGATATAGGCTCCTTCTTAGTCACATGTGAATTTGTATATATGGCAAAGTCTAAGCATGCCCAACATCAATTCCTAGTGGTAGCACATTCTGTGAAGCAGCAGCCCTCTGCCCCAAGAAATAATTGGGATCAGAGCAGCCTGAGTTTGAATTCCTGGCTCTTATTTTGTGAAAGGGTAACTTTCTTATCTCTGTCACTTATTTTGTGAAAGGGTAACTCATTATTCAGAACCTCAGTTTCCTTATCCTTACATGAAAATAACTTTCTAATAATCAGGTGGCTTTGTGATAGATGACGTAATGCATAGTAAATAACTGGTCTGGGGTCTGGCCCCTAGTAATCATTCAATAAAGAGTATGTGTTATTTTGATAATCATCATTGTTCCTATCATTACAGTATTCTCCCCTTGTCAGGGGAGGGAGTAATACATTCCAAGATCCTCAGTAAATGCTTGAAACCTCAGGTAGTACTGAACACTTTATATAGCATGTTTTTCCTAGCCATGCATGCCTATGACAATGCTTACTTTTTAAATTAGGTACACTAGCAAATTAATATATCCATTATAATATAGAACAATTATAACTGCATTGTAATAAAAATCCCAACAGCACTTCAGTGCCATTAGTAAATAAAAGAAAGATTATTTGAAACCTAGCCCTGCAGTGCCTCAGTAGTCCATTGATAACTACTGTCAACTTGAGGCAGTTACTAAATGACTACCAGGCGGGTAGCATATACACAATGGATACGCCTGACAAAGGGATGGTTCAGGTTCCAGAAAGGATGGCGTGAGATTTCACTATATGGCTTATGAATTGTTTATTTCTGGAATTTTCCATGTAATATTTTGGAGCCACAGTTGATTGTAGGTAACAGAAACTTTGGAAAATGAAATCATAGGTAAGGGGAGACCACTATAGGAACTATCAATGAATTTTAAAAGTCCTAGAAGTATTTATTAAATATCTGGGTTCTGAGACTTACAAGCATTGGACAAAATTTTATGTTTTAAACACCCAAACCTGAGGATTTGAATAGGCATATGAACTAGTTTGTTTTAAATAGTCCCAATTTCTTAATATGCTGTATAAATTATGGATAAACAGAATATTATATAGCCATTAAAATGAATGAGGTAGCTCTAACAGCGTGGATATGGGGGAATCATTAGGGTATTGTTTTTTTAAAAAACACTGAAGAATAATGTAACTCCATCTAGAGACAAAAAATATAAAAAGAAGAGGCTGGTGCAGCACATATGCATACATGTATAAAATTCTGCTTGAAAGATGCACAAGAAATTAGTAAGTAGAAGCTGTCCCCAGAGGGGAAGATTGGGTGGTTCTCCAGAGGCGGGGCTGGAAGGGAATCCCAGGACCAAACATGCACCACGGCCTGCACGTCCTCCCTGAATGTCTCCACCACTTGCTGTCCACTGTGCTGGGAGAGGCAGGCAGCATCTTCTCTCTCCTGTACCCTCTTCTCTCTCCTGGCTCCCCACTGGGACTGACCCCCTTTCCCTCAGCTCCTGGCCAGGCTCCAGCTTCCTCTCAAACCTTCCAGCCAGCGATCCCCAGGTGCCCCACCCTTTCCTCGCTGCTTCCTATCCTTAAATGTAGGGGATGCCTCCATCCCAGCCTCGCTCATCCTTCCGGAAAGGTCAGGTCGGACATTCAGACCTGACCCTTCTCCGCAACCCTCCACGGCTCCCGCGCGCCCTCGCAGGACCAAGTTCCCAGCCTGGCCTTCCACGCGCTGAGGACGGCCCCGCCCACTCATCCCAACCTCTCCCAGCTCCTTGGCTCCCGGCCCAACGGCTGTGATCAGACTGGACTGCTCTGTCGTCCTCCGGAACCACCTTGGCTTCCTGCCTTTGGACCTTTGCCTGAGCCGTGCCCGCGGCCTGGGACACCCCGACTGCTGCTCTCAACAATTCAGGTCTAACTTCAGGCCTTCTCCGCCGGTCCCCGCGGCCCGGACTCC
>NW_004624832.1:3295153-3354378 GCF_000247695.1 Heterocephalus glaber | reverse complement strand
GGGGGGGGGGGGGGGGGTAGACGAAGCCCAGGGAGGGAGAGCAGGACCCTGCCTGGGGAGGGGGTGTGAGGAGGAAGGAAGGATGGAGACCCGGAGACGGGCTGGGAGAACACAGGAGGGGAAAGCAGGAGGAAGAAAAGGAGAGACCTAAACGAGAGAGCGCCAAGGATGAAAGGCGGAAGGGAAGGAAGGACAGCCGGGGGCGGGGGCGCGGGCGAAGTGGGCGCGCCGCCGCCGCCGCCGCCGCCGCCTCCCGGCCTCTCTTTTGTCCCTTCCCTCCTCCCTGCGTCACGCTCCCCTGGCCCGGCCTCCCCTCCCGCTCCTTCCTCCGCCCTGCTCCTCCTCCCCGGGGCTGGATGGAATTTTTTCCCCTGGACCGGGGCCAGCTCCCGGGCAAGGGGGGAGCCAGGCCGGACTGGGCTGGGCGGCTGGGAGGGGCCGGGCGGGGCCCCCCCGGGCAGGGGGCCGGTCGCCGGCGGGGTCTGGGGAGGGGAGCCGGGCTACGGAGTCCACGGCGCCGGGGAGGCGCGGGGAGGAGGCCGGCGGGGCGCGGCGCGAGAGGATGGAGAGGACGCGCGGCCCTGCGCCCCGGCGGGCGGTCGGCGAGGAGACCCTGACCACGCGGACCACAGGAGGTGAGTGCGGGCCGAGGGCTGCGGCCAGGCCGGACTCCGGGGTCCCCGAGGGGCGAGGACCTGGGGCGTGGATTTCTGGGATTCTGGAGGATGGTGTGGGGGGGGGGAGTGCCAGGAGCCCGGACTCCCGACTTCGTGAAGGAGGGGGTTGGGGAGCTGGATTCCGGGGTCCCGAGGCTGCACCGGCTGCAACACCTCCTGGACTCCAGAGGGAGGAGAGCGGCAGGGCTGCGGTAGGGAGGGCAGGGTGGGGTGGAGAAGGCTGGGCGCGAGGTGCCCCAGACCTCTGGGGAGGTGGAGGCCAGCGCCCGGCCGCGAGAGGGTTAATGTCTGGCCGCGGGGAGGGGGAGGGGCAGGGATGGGGCTGCGGGGCTCGGAGGGGTCAAGGGTGAGCCGTGCGAGCCGGAGGGGCCCGGGGAGGAGGGGAGGTTGTCTGGGCTGCCAGACAGGCCCGGGTCAGCGCCGGGGGCAGGGGATGTCTGGCGGGGGAGAGGCCCAGCAGCCGGGCTCCCGTGGGGACCTGGGATTCCAGGCCCCAACCCCCTCGTCTCAGACCCCGGAGTCCACCACCCAGCCCCTTCTCGGATCCTAGCATCCGCGGTCTCCCCAGGACCCGGCGTCGGGGCCCCCAGCCTCCTCCTCACATGCACCTGGGGGTCCACACTGCAGCCCCACCCCCTCCGAGTCTCTCGCAGAGGGTGGATCCCAGCGCCCTCTTCCTGGAGCACCCAGGAGCCTGGGGTCCCCTTGCAGCTTTGCATCTCGCCGCCCGGACTGGGGGGGGGGGGCTCCTAACCCGGAACCCCTCCCCTTTCGTCCCAGCTGGAGTGCAGCCCTCCAGGGGTTAAGGGGGCGGGGCCAGCTAGTTGCTATGGTGCCAGACTGTTTGGGTCTGCTCTCTGACCCTTGGGGGCTCTCCAGGGTCCGCCAAGAGCGGGAGGGGGACCCAGATCTGGGGCAAGTCCAGCCCCTACCCCTTCCCCAAAGCGGGCCTGGACCGCGGGTTCCGCCCACGTCTGGTCCAGTGACCTGGAACGAGACCTGACCCGTGTCTCCGGGCCTCAGTTTCCCCCAGGAGAAACTGCCCGGGGTGGAGGCAGTGGGGAACAGGGATGCTCGGTCCGAGAATCTTCAAGATTCTCGCCTCCCGCTCCGCTCCCCCTCCCCCGGCCCCAGGCAGCCCCGGGGCATGCTGGGAACCCGGGCCGGGCTCCGGGCCAGGTTGGGGGGGCTCCTCCCTTCCCCTTCCTCCCCACCTTGGCCTGACTCTCGCCCCCGCCGGAGGCTCTGGGAGGCTGCAGGAGGGAAGGGGCCGGTGCGGGACCGCAAGCCGCTCGGGCCCCGTCCCTCCCCTCCTTCCCCGCCCCTTCCCGCTCTCCTCCCCCTCCCCAGCAGGTCGCTACCCCGGCCCGGGGCCCCTGCTTCACCACCCCCACCCCCAACTCCAGACCTGGCTCTGAGCTGCGAGAGGGAGGGAGAGAGGGAAGGAGAAAGAGGGAGGCGCTGGGGGAGGGGAGGGCGACGGAGAGAAAGGGAGAGACGGAGACCGGGAGAGGAGGAGGAGGCTGCGGGTCGGGATCCCGGACGGAGCCGGAGGCCAGACCGAAAAGCGGGGGCAGGAAACGAGGGAGAGGAGGAGAGGAGAGGAGGAGAGGTGGAGCGAAACTAAGGGAGGGAGAGCCGGAGAGGGTCCGGGGGACGGGAAGAGACAAAGCGGGGGCGGGAGGAGGCTGGGAGACAGACCCAGGTGGGAGGAAGGAGGAGAGGGAGAGGCCGGCGGGGGGCGGGGGGCGCGACCGGGCCACCGACGGGCAGCCCGGCCGGGCGGGGAGGGACGCGGAGGCCACCGGGAGGGCGGAGACAGAGGGAGAGGGTGAGAGAGAACAGCGCCCGGAGAAGGAAACTGGAAGGTAGACACGGATCCAGGAGAGGGGGAGCTCGAGGCCCGGGGCTGCGGGGAGCGGAGGCGCCCGGGACTGCTGGGGCCCGGGCTGGAGGGCGGCGCGGCTCGCGGGGCCCCACCCACCTGCGGCAGGCCTTCCGGGCCGGGCTCTCCCCTCTCCTGGCCCAGCCTCCTCCCCTGCTCCCCTGCAAGGTGCGAGTGCAGACAGCACCCGGGTGGCTGGGCTGGGAGGGGCCAGAGAAGCGGGGGACTCGGGGCGCCGCGGTGACAGCCAGCCCTCCCGGACCGAAGCTGTTATCCTTCAAAGTGTCCGGAGGCCAAAGAAGGGAGGAGAATAGGGAAGAAATGACCCGGCAGGCTGGAAGAGTCCACGCTCCCAGATTCCCCCAGCCGGGAGTCACTGCAGCCTGACAGGGAAGTAGGGAAGGTGGGACAGATGAGGTTCCCATCCCCTGGCACCCTGGGAGCCGAATCTCCTCTCAGGCCGTGCCTCCTCCGGGAGGGAAGTACCTGGCCGGACCGGGTCTGAGGGAGGAGGCTGGGCTGGAACCGTGGGCTCCTTGGAAAGCAGAGGACTGCATCCAGGACTTCTGGTTTCTGGGGGTGCTAGGGGCCTGTGGCTTAGACCCTTGGGTGTTTTGGGGAAAGGAGACCGTGCCTTGCCGTGGCTTGGACCTCTGAGATCCTGGGGGAGGAGGACCTGGGGTTTGGATCCCAGAGTCTGAGGGAGGAGGTCTGGGCCAGCATTCCTGGATTCCTTGGAAGGAGGAGACTGGAGGCCTGGACCACTGGGATGTTGGGAAGGATAGGGGCATATCCTGGACTTGGGTTCCTTGGGGAGGAAGGGGTTGGGCCTGGATTCCTGGGTCCTGGCACCCACCCGTAGAACCGACCTTGCGGGGCCTTCGCCACACACAAGCTCGTGTCTGTGGGTCCGTGTCGGGGGCTCACCATCGCGGCTGGGACCTCCTCGGCCCTCCTGGCCCCCCACCTTGTCTGTCCATCTGGCCGATCTGTCCCCCTGCCGCGCCCCCCGGGCTGAGGTAGGAGGTTGTATAGTTGAGGAGGACACCCACGGAGATCACTATACGGCCTCCTAGCTTTCCCCAGGCTGCGCCCTGCACGGGATGGGACCCGGACGGGGCAGCGGGCACCCCCAGGCCCACACCCTGCCCTGGGACCCTGCAGGGGCTGGGCTAGCTTCTCTGCCCACCCCACGTCCCTGCTTCCTGTCCTCTGTGTCTCCTACACTCACTCCCCTCAGGTCCTGCACTGCCCCAGGCTTTCTGGTCCGTGACCTTCTGTTGGCTCTCCACGTCTGCTCCTGCCTTCTTTGGTCTGCTTTTAGTTTCCTGGCGCTCAGGGTGTCCTGGATCTGCCTCTGTCTATTCTCACCCCCAACCAGGGCCTGTCAGGGCCACTGCATTGCCGGCCTCTGGGTCCCTGAGACCCTTTAACCTGTGAGGACGTCCAGGGTCACAGGTGAGGTTCTTGGGAGCCTGGCGTCTGGCCCAGCCACAGTCCTGGGGATTGCAGGTCAACCCCTGACACCCTTCTTCCCGAGATCTGACCTCTGACCCCAGGCCGCTGGCCCCTCCCCCTCCTGGAGTGACCTCACAAAGGTCACCAGCCTCTCTTCAGGCCGAGACCCTCCCATGGCCCTGCTGGTCCTGGCGAGTGCTGTCCCAACTGCCCTGCGGGCCCTGCTGGTGCTCAGGGTGTCCACGTGGGCCTGTCTCCTCTGCTTCACCACTTATACCGAGCGCGTTGGCATCTGCAGGATGTTTGCCGGGGTGCAGGAGCCTAGGATTGCCCAGTGCGAGGAGGCCTTCACCGCTGCCTTTCAGGGTCTCTCAGACATGGAAATCAGTGAGAAGGGAGACCCTTCTACATGGACCGGGGCCTGGGAGGGCGGACAAGGCTTTGGAAAACCAGGGGAGGGAGAGACAGATGGACAGACAGACAAGCGCAGAGTAGACACTCAGAGAAGAAAGCCCAAGCGTGGCGAGGGGCTTCACAGAGCCAGGGAAAGGGGCCAGAGAGGTAGGAAGGGCAGAGAGGAGACTCCGAGGGCGGGACCAGGCAGCAGAGAAGAGGAGGAGGATGGCGAGGGCCCGAGGCCCCTGAGAGGGAGCTGGAGAGCTGGAGAGGCCGGGTGGAGACTGGGGCCTGGGGCCGGAGAGCAGAGGATGCCGCAGAGCTTCAGGCTGGACGGTGTTGGGTGGAGCTGCCTCCCAGGCCCTGCCCTCTCCCACCCTCAGATTACGAGGAGAGGAGCCGCCTGCATGACACCTTCACCCAGATGACACTGTCCCTCCAGGAGGAGGCCGTGGCCCGGGGTGAGTACCTCCTGGAGCTCAGGCTCGGAGCCCCCAGGACCGGGAAGGGGGCTCTGGGTTTGGGTGGTGGTCTCTGAGGGGCGACATTGGCACCATGAGTGAGACACGTTCAGCAGGACAGGTACACAGGCAAACGAGGTTGCCGATGATGGAGAGGAAGTGAGGGGTGGGTGGAGGAGACCTGGGAGGGCCTTGGGTACATGGACTGCGCCTCTGAGGTCGGCAGTGTTGCTGCTCCTCACCTGACCTCAGCCTGCCCAGCCAGGGAAGTGGGCTCATCTCCTTGCTTCCCAGGTGGCCTGCTTGAGGACAGGACAGACACAAGCATGAGTCCTCACAGTTAAAGCAGTTAGGGCCAGGGAGCCAGGAAGGAGGGAGCCATGGAGCAGATTGCTGAGGTGAGAGCTATGAAGGGACAGGGCCAGATTCCTGCTGGGACAGGCTCATGTGCCAGCCTCAGGCTGGTGAGACACATGTGTGCTGCTCGGTGGTACTGTGGAGGGGCCTGGGCCTTCGGGGGACACGTGTCTCTCTGGGGTCGTCGTGAGAGGCAACATTAGGCCTGGTTCCCCGAAGGTGCCAGAGGGTGGCCTTGTGGTGGAGTCAGAGGTCTGCAGGGAGACCATGGGGCCCTGATTTTAGGACAGACTGGCCACTTCCTAGGTCTGCAGCTCAGGGCTTATTTCTCCATCTGCTTGGGTTCCTTTTGTTCCCACCACACTCAATGTCAAAATTCCTCAAAGGGAGAGAAGCTCCCATCCTTCCGTGGGCCTCCAGAGGCCGCCAGGGTGGAGCAGGCTTCAGCTGGGGATCCCTCATCCCCAAAGGGAGACCTGAGGAACCCCAGAGCTGGAAGGAGGGGTGCATGATTAGGGAGACATGGAAGGAGGAGGCTTTGAGAAGTCAGGAATAAGGTGTGGATTTGGGTGTATGGGGCAGACTTGGAGGAGCATGGGCGCTGGGGCTGTGAGGATGGAATAGGAGTTGGGGCCCAGATGGAGTGCTGGGGTCTGGGTCTGATGGGCTGTTTGGGGAAGGGGGGCAGGTGACAGTGCCTGGGGCCTGGCTGCAGGGATCAGTGGGCTGTGGGCTGTCCCTGAGATGAGTGTGGGAGCAGAGCCCAGTGGGGCAGAGGGTTAGCCGGGTTAGGAGTGGTGATTGTGTGCACGCCCTGGGTATCTTGGGGTGGCTGGACGTTACTGTGACAGGAGCCCTGCTGGGGACACAGCTGGGGCCAAATCTGCGGATTCCCCACCCTTAGATGGGGCGTGTGGGTGACAGACAGAGACAGTCCCACAGTGCTTCCGGGTCTTGGGTGGTGGCCTATGCTGGGAGGAAAACAGGGAGCAGGGAACGGGGTGCTACTGAGAACAGGCTGGGCTGACGCGGTGCAGGTGAGAAGGTCCAGTTGGGCAAAGAGCTGAGCGAGGCGACAGTGAGCGGCCGATTGATAATGTGGGCAAAGGGTCCGGGTGCAGCGATGAGTCAGTGGGAAGGCCCTGGGGCCAGCGGGGCTGGAGAGGAGATGAGCTCAGACGGGTGCTCAGGGTGCCCGTCCGCGGAGACCAGTGGTTCTCAAGACCCAGGAGCGTCAGATCTCTCGGGGTGTTGCTAACATGCAGATGTCTGGGCCTGCCCTCTCCTTCTGGCCAGCGTCCTTCTTGGTTGAGGGCAGGAGGATGGAGGAGGGACTTGAAGGGTTTGACTGTGCCACGCCTGCCCAGCTCTGGATGCTCCTTGTGCCCCTGAAGGACGCCTTGGACCAGCCCATGGGGTGGGTGAGGAAGCCAGGCTCAGCTGGACCGGAAAGGGGGCGCTTAGAGATGTTTGGAGATGCTGGACTACAGTGATGGGAGGAGGCGAGGGCGGCTCCTGGTCTCTCCCGGATGGAGGGCGGGAGACAGGGACCAGTGGGCATAGGGCTGCCTCTTGGTGGCCACGAATGCTGTTGTCTGTGTCTGAACTATGGAGAGCAGAGTGCGGCACAGGTGGAGCTCCCCTTCCTCTGAAATCTGAAGCACTGCATGATCTGAAACTGTGAGCCACCAACAAGATTCCACAAGTGGAAAATCTCACACCTGACGTCACGCGACTGGCCTCAGTCCAAGGGATGTGTGACCGAGACCACACTCAAAACACTGTATGAAATTACCCATGGGCTCTGTGTATAAGGTGCACTTGAAACATAAAGGAAATCTGTGTTTAGAATTGGGTTCCATCCCTAATATATCTCAAATATTCTAAACTGTAAAAAGCCTACAAATCTGAAACATTTCTGTTCTCAAGGATTTTGGATAAGGGATACTCAGGCTTTGCAGAAAAGCAGGCAGTGTATTAGGTCAAGGATCAGGAGTGGGGGATCTGGAGCCCGAATGTCTGGGGTCCGATGTAGCTCAGACGGCCCCTAACTGATTTCTGTCTCAGTGTCCCCAAGCCACATTGGAAATGGTAATATTAATAGCTTACCTTCTCCTAAGGGCTGATAGACGCCAGGCCCAAACTGTGCCACTGACTGGTTTAGTACCGGGATGCCCCAGCTCTTCTGAGCCAGACACTGACAAGGGCCCCATGTTGTGAATGCAGAGACTGAGCATCAGGACATTCAGTCTCTTGGGCAAGGGTTGTGTAGGGAGGAAGGCCTGCTCTCCATCCCTCAGGTGTGGGACAGGTGTGCTCACAGATGGATGTGCCAGGACTCAAACCCAGGTGAGCTAGACCAGAGCTGAAGCTCCCAGCAGCGTGCTGCTCTTTGAGGGAGACTTTCAAACATCCTCCAGGGCCTTGTGGTGCGGTGATATAACCTACTCCTTTGCCTTTTTGAACATGGCGCCCCATCCCTGCTCGGACTCCAGTCCACACCTCCTCAGGTCACTTGGTATAGTCCACACTCACCCTCCTGTGAGTCAGTTGGTTTGGCCCATGGAGCTTTCAACCACTCTTCCAAGATCTTTGCCTCTCACCTGAGCGCCCCACTCTGACCACATCCTCCTGGCCCAGGACAGGCCTCCCAAGTCCTTGACTTCTCATTTGGAACCACTGCTTGGCTTCAGGGCTCCCTCTCTCTGATTGTGCATGTAGTGATCAGTGCTTCAGCCTTCAGCCATTCTTTTCCTTTCTTTCTTTCTTTCTGTTGTTTTTTTTTGTTGTTGTTGTTGTTTTGCTTTTCTGGGGATTGAACCTAGGGCCTTCACCCTGAGCCACGTTCCCAATCTTTTTTTTTTTCCTCCAGATGACAAGATATCTTTAAGTCACTAAAGCTGGGCTCTAACTTGCAATCCTCCTGCATCAGCCTCCCTGAATGCTGGGCGCTTCAGCCACTCTCTTCTTGCCAATAGTCTCAGATTCCCTCCTTCCTCTCACGGCATCAAATCACAGAGGAACCTTCCTTCCCTCCTCATAACGGCTTAAGCAAACTAGAAGTTTATTTAGCTAGCACTTAGGGCAAGCCCCAGTTGGCAGTTCCAATTTCTTGGGGAACGGAGCCCCTTTCGGCTTTCTGCTCCACCATCCTAGAATATAGCTCTGTACTCATGCCCTGTATGGCTACTAGAGCTCCAGCCGTCACAGCCTAGTTTCTGCAGCAGGATAGAGAAAGTGGAAGAGATAGGTAACATGGTACCTTCCTTTCAAAGGTACTTCCTGTGTGGTTCATGTATGATTCTAACACATCTCAGTGGCTGGAACTTGGTCATGTGACCATAACTGAGGCCTAGAAGTGAAATCTTTTAGCTGGGAGGGGAGGGAAGCACTTTCTCAGGTGAAACACAGTGTTCTGTTACTAAGGAGAAAAGTTAGACGTTTGGTGGCAGCTGTAACAAAACACCATAGGTTGGGTGCCTTAACAATAGACATTATTTTCTTCACAGTTCCAGAGGCTAGAAGTTCAACATGGAGGTGTCAGTGAAGGCAGGGTTGGTTTCTTCTGCGGCCTCTCTGCTTGGCCTGCAGATGGCCGACTTCTCCCTGTGTATGTCCGCCTCCTGGTTTCCTCTTCTTGTAAGAGACTAGTCGTCCTGGACGAGAGCCCCTCCCTATGACCTCACGGTAACATAATCACCTCTTTAAGATGAGCCCATTCTGAGGCACTGGGGCTGAGGACTTCAACAATCGCCTGGGGGGGGGGGGGACAGAATTCATACCCTGCAGCACCCTGGCAGCATCACACTGTGCCTCACGTCCAATTTCCAAAAGTGCCTCCACAGTGAGATGAACTTGGCTGTTGTTGTTCTCTGCAGGCCTCACCAAACCTTATAGCCGGGAGGCCATTCGAGGAGTCAGAATTGGAGTCCCCAGATGGAGCACACAAAAGAGCAGAGAGGGCTAGAAAGGAATAGCTGCTGGGGGCGTGGAGCAGTTGCAGGGCGCGCCCTGTTAGAGGGAGTGGCCCACCAAGCTCCAGCTAATTGCTGCCTTATGGCAATTCGGTCTCTGCAGTACAGCTTTTCCAAAAAAAAAAAAAATTCTTTTTTAAAGACATGCCAAGCATTTTATGTGACTTCCCCAAATTTTATATGTTGGCAACCAGTTCATTAAAAAAAAGAAAAAGAAAGCACTTCTCAGGCCAAATATAACACATCCAAGAGATGTATCTGGGCCCCAGGCCCCGGCCTGTGGTCTCCAGTTCCAGGCTTCCGGAATTCATTCTTCACATATTTATTGAGCTCTTTCAAAGAGGGCTCTCTTGAATTCTGAGGACACAGCACTAAAGAAAGACATTTATTTGGGTGGTGGACTTAAATGTCAACATATATAGACCTGTCATTTCAAACTGGTGAGAAGTGTGCATGAAACGAATAGGTTACTATGAGAAAAACTGGCTTAGAGCAGATTTGTGGCAATGGAAAACCTTTAAGGAGGTGACATGAGGTTAAGACATGGAGGATGCCTAAGACTAGAGGCCAGATGTGGTCCAAACAGAAGTCAGCGTGTGCAAAGGCCCTGAGGTGCTCGGAAATGTGGTTCTCTTTTGAAGGGAAATGAAAGTGAGCAGAAGGATGCATCAGAGAGGAAGAAAGAATTAGGTCAGTCCCCAGAAGGCCTAGTCGGTCCTGGTGAGGAATTTGCTGGTTAGGCTCCCTTTTCTCCCAACAAGTTAAAGGCCGATGTCGCGAGAGCTTCCATCCGGGACAGACTAAGGAGGCAGGAGGAGGTGAGGAGGAAAGAGCGTTGGTAATGAGAGAGACCTGGGCGTGCAGAAGGGGCAGATCCTATGACAGCAAGTCCAACCGACTGTGCCCACCATAGGCAAGGGCTGTTCTACAGGGCCCACTCCCCCCTCCAGGGTCCTTTGAGGTTGCCTTCCCTGCTGCCGCGGAAAAAATGAAGAGGGCCATTCTGCAGCTTAAAAAAGGTAAAGTAGCACAGTGAGAAGATCCCACTAGAGACCCGTCGGTAGCTCTCCAATCTCCTGACTGACTTCAGAGTTGGAGCCCTGAGTGGAGGATTTCTGACTCGCCTCATCACTCTTACGCTGCCTCCGCCCCTCTGGCGTGTTTCCTGTCCAGCTAGCACCTTTCTTGGGACAGTCCTATGTGCATGTTTCCCCTGCACCCCATTCGGATGGCTAAAGGAGGCCTGGTCCTGCCTGGCTTTTGGGAGCACTGTGGGCTTGGCCCCGCCCCCTGGGTGGAGCGAGGTGGGCCTAGTCCCGCCCCTGGGAGGAACAATGTGGTCTGGTCCAGCCCCGTGGGAGGTGCATGGTGGGCCTGTTCCCGCCCCCTCCGGAAGGTGTCTTGCTTGGTAATGTCTTTTGGAAGCTTTCTCAGGGACCTTCCTGGGGCTTGTGACGCTTCCTCTCTTTCCGCAGTCCAGCCCTGCATCCCTCCTTGCGGTAAGGATTTAATCCCAAACTCACATCTGGGGCAAGGGAGGCGGTCTGGGTCGGAGAGCATGAGTGGGTCTCAGATATGGAGGCACCTAAGAACCCTGGAGAAAATAAGTCAACTAGATATTGCTCGGAGGGCGGGTCCGAGAGCCAAGCCCAGTCAGTAGGGGTCTCTAGAGCTTTTAAACGATGACACAAGCAAGGCGGGGTCAGCACCCACCCGGACAAGGGTCACCGGCCAGGGCGCGGAAGGAGCCCAGGCCCGGGTCCTCGTCTGCAGGGATCCAGGAAGCCTCCCGGCGCTTCCACTGCCGCGGGTGCTACTCCACCGTGTGCGACCTGCCGCTGGACTGTCCAGGTGAGGGCGCCGGGGACCGGGCCGCCTCTGGGGACGTGGGTGGGGGCCTGCGGTGTGACCCCGTGTCCTCAGTGCAGGACGTGACGGTGGGTCGCGGCGACCAGGCCATGTTCTCCTGCGTCGTGGGCTTCCCGCTGGCAGAGGAGGAGATCGCTTACTCCTGGAGCTTCGCGGGGGGAGGTGTGAGTCGGGGCGCAGGGGGTCGCCTGCGAGGGGTGGCCACCGGGAGCTCGGTGTAGACACAGGCCTCCTGCAAGGGGAACCCCGGGGCTTAGAGGGGTGGGGTCCCAGAGTGGGGCCAGGACTCCGGGTGCGCTGGGAAAGGGATTGGGAGTAGGGAGGGGCAGGGACGAGGGCGTGGCCCGTCCGGGGGCGGGGCTTGCGGTCTGGGCTGCGCCTCTTGGACCCGGCCCAGGCGGACCCGCTCCCCGGCCCGCAGCTCCGGACCCGGGACGCATCCTACTTCCGAGGTATGCCACGGGCCCGAGGGTACCTGGTGCGGATTCGGCCGGTGCAGCCCACGCACCGCGGGACCTTCTCCTGCATGATCCTGCACGACCAGCGCCCCCTGGCGCGGCTCTACTTCTTCCTGAATGGTGCGGGCGGGCCGGGGCCGGGGGCGGGGCCGGCTGGGGCGGGGCCGGGGCGGGGCCGGCCGGGCTGACGCGCGCCCCCGCAGTGACCGGCCCGCCCCCGCGCGGGGAGACCGAGCTGCAGGTCCAGTTCCGGGAAGTGCTCCGTTGGGCGCCGCGGGATGCGGAAATGATCGAGCCCTGGAGGCCCAGCCTGGGCGAGTTGCTGGCCCTGCCAGAGGCCCTGACGCTGGGCAACCTGGCCGTGCTGGCCGCCGTCATTGGCCTGGCATCGGCCGCTGCAACGGTGCTGGTGTGGTGAGCCCTGCGTGCGGCTGACCCCTCAGACCCGGGGTGCGGGCCTGGCCTCCTCTGAGACCCGGATTTCTGTCCAGCCCACCTCCCACACACGTGCCTCCTTATCTCCCCAGGGCATTCTTCCGATGGTATTTGAGTGGTGACTAACGAAGGTACCTCGTCCGTATGCCATTTTCATTCCTAAAGTAAAGGGTACATTTCAGCGCTGTGTTCTTCTGACTCCTGAAGGTGGTCACTGCTGACTCGGCGAAGGGCAGTGTACTCCACGTGCTCAGGTGACTGTGGTGACAGTGGGGCCCGTGCTGAGGGTGTTAGGCTCCACCCCAGACCCCTCCTGCATTTCTGGCATTGCCTGACATTGCCCTGTCCAGGAGACACCCCTAGAGCCCCCAACGTGGCTGTTTTCCATCCTCTTAGACCGCCACCCGCCCACAGCTCATGACGGAGTGCTGAGTCATGTTTAATACCTCCTCAGCTTCAGATCCACTGCCAGGTCTCTACCTTTCTAACTCCGGACCCCTCGGTCCCAGTCATCACTGTGTCGCGTCTGAATCACGGTGGCAGCCTCCGAGCTCGCCTCCCTGTCCTTGCTTGGCCTTGTCCCTCTGTAGTCCATTCTCTTCGGACCTGGAGTGATATTTTACATCCGAGTGTCCATCCAGCCTTTTGGCTTGCCCGGGTTGCACTGGTTGAAGAGGAATTGTCTTGGGTCACATATAAAATACAGACTATGGTTAATGAATATGTGACAAGGCTTCCCTTTTTAATATTTGAACTTAAAAGTTTACAAAACATTACAAACCCAGGTATAATAACTAAGAACACTTACATGTCTGCTTAACATTGTGTCACAGGCACACACACACACACACCTGTAGGTAGGCTGGAATACTGTTACTGGCGATTGTGTCACACGTGTGTGTCATGTCTGACCTGCGTGGATTTTGATTATTTGACTGCGTGGGGCAGGTGCCCTCAGGCCCCCAATACTGTGCCGTCCCCTACAGTGTTCTGTTGTCACCTGTGTGTCAGTACTGTGCTCCGACACTGTGCAGTGGAGTCAGAAAGAATATTGCTGAATATCACATCATTGTTTTCTGCCTTGTCTGTCCAGGGTTGCATGTGACATCTTAAAGCGTATCAGATTGGGTCACTTCCCTGCTCCCAGTTTTTCAGTGACTCCCTCCTGCCAGTAGAACAAAACCCAATTCCTGCTCCAGGGCTCCAGGGCTCCACAGGTTCCAGTCCTTGCTGACTCTGTTGGCCTTGCCCCCTCCCAGGGGTCAAGGTGGAGTTATCAACCTCTTACCCTGCAGTTTTCTCTGGCCTTTTCTCCTTCCTAGTGAGCCTTCCCTGTCTCCCCAGGATCTTGTATATACATGTTGTTTCTTGCCTAGGATAGTGTTTTTTCTCTTTTTTTTCTTTGTCCAGTTAATTATGATTTTCCTCCAGCAGCCATTATGTACCTTAATCTCCATGACAACTGTGAGTCCAGCCAGCACTGTTTTAGCTTCTCTACCTCCCCTCACCCCACTTGCTACTTCTCAGCCCCAGGGGCCTCTGATTTTAGTCCCCCAGACATTGTCCTATCCCCAGGCCTTTGGTCTTGAGAAGTATCTCCAGGAACGCACCCCGCTGTCCTCACATGGGCTCCAGCCCACGTGCCACCTTCTCTGACTGCTCCCCACCCCTGTGACTGCCTGACACCCCCCCACACTTTAGCTTGTGGAGCGCTCATCTGGGTGTACTGGTGTTAACTCTTGTTTTCATCGGTTCTGTCCTCTCTCCCTAAGAGAAGCTGCTGAGCATGGAATCATTCTCGATCCCTCTTGTGTTCCCTTTCATCAATTCATTCACTCAGCATGGATTTACTGAGCACTTACTATGTACCAGGTATTTTCAGAGCACTCTAGAACTGGTAATGAAAAATTAGAAGAAGAAAAAAAAATCTGGCCTCTCATCAGACTAAGATTCTAGTTGATAATAAACGAAAACTTTCTCTACTCATGACACCAAAGTGCAAAGTGTAGTGCCGTTTTTGTAGTGTTTTTTTGTTGTTTTGGCCTTACAACATATCCCCCAACTCTCTGGACACTAGTTGAGTGTTTATAATTTAATTCTGACACCAACTATCAGAGTTAGTGTCAAGCTCTAAGGATTTAGGGGCTCAGACCCGCAAGCTTGCTGTCCCTTTAGGTACCACTCACAAATAGTGGGTCCTAGGGGTCCCTGGAAACCCACCCCCATCCCCAGTTCGATAATTTGCAAGAATCATTACATAACTCAATGAAACATTTTTCACTTTGTTATAACGGATATTATACAGAGAATGTTCATAGCCAGGTCAAGAGGTACATGGGGCAAGGGCCGGTAGGGTCTCAAGTGGCAGTGTTTCCGCTGGGGAGCACTACCCTCCCGGCACGTGGATGTGTGCCCCACCCTGGAAGCTCTCTAGGCGCCCCGCACTTTGTGGCTCCATGATTCAGGTATAGTCAGTGACTGTCAATCTCCCAAGGATGGCAGTTGAGGCTGAAAGCTCCATGCACCTCATCAAGGCTTAGTCTCACTGGTGACCAGCCCCCATCCAGGGGCCCCTCAAGACTCAGGAGTAGAACAAAGGCTGCTCCTGTCACCCAGGAAATTCCAGGGTTTAGGAGCTGTGAAAGATGCAAGTTACAGGGTGTTTGGAGCTGGAGATCAGGCCCTGAGGACAAACACCTCAGATTTTTCTTACCGTGTTCCAGTAAGAAATTAAAATAACATCGAGTCATATGAGAATATATGTAAGGAAGAAGATAAGGCAGAGAAACAGACTGGGAGTGTTGCGAGGGAGGAGGTTTCAGAAGGATCTTTCGGGGAGACCGGACTGAGAAGGTGACTTTTGAGTAAAGACTGGAGGAGCTGAGGTGGGGCCGTCTGGATATTTGTGTTAGAAGCATTCCAGGCAAAAACAGCTGGAGCAGAGTCCCTGAGGCAGGGGGAGTCTATGCAGGAACAGCCAGCAGGGCAGTGTGGCTGGAGAAGGACTTCAGGAAATGAGTACGGGGTGAGGTCAGAACCCACAGGGAAGGGGGCCAGACCGAGCCAGACGTTTGGCCACTGTGAGGTCTGTGGGTTTTCCTCTAGGATGAGAGTCACGGGCAGCTGCGAGCCAAGGAAGGTTGTGGTCTGATGGACAAGGCTACTCGGTACAAGGGTGGAAGTCAAGCCACTGAAGGTGCTGCGGTCATTGAGGCAAAAGATGAAGCTCAGGGACAAGGTGGTGACAGGGAAGGTGAAGAGATGTGGCTTCAGATTTGTGTGAAAGGTAGACCCAGTGGGGTTTGCTCAAGAATGAAGAGTTTTAGGAACCCCCTGGCACAATGGAAATATCCTAGGTCTGTACGATCCAGTATGGCAGCACCCACTGCCTGTGCCCAGTGTGGAACTGAGTAGATAACCTTCGGTCACTTTGATTAGTATAATAAATAGTCCCTGCTCTGTGACAACAGAAGTCTCAGGGGCATGTGCCCCTGGGTATGCCTAACAAATCACTCTTGTGTACTTTTTGAGAAGCTCCCCGAAGCCAGGAGCTCTTACTCAGTTCTGTAGTTGCAAACCTGGCAGAGCGCACAGAACTCAGGAAGTACTTGGTAGATATGTTTGTGACTTATTGGATCAGTGAATGACATAAGTATTATAAAGTCCCATGTAGTAGTGGCTACTATTTGGACAATACAGCTGTGCCTGCTGAGGCAGGGAAACGGGGGGAGCAAGTTTCTAGGGGTTAGGGGAGGAACGAGGAGAGATGGGAGTGGGTGTTGGGACTGTTAAGTATCTGGCTCTGCCATAGAGGCATGGGGAGATACACATCTGGAATGGAGGGGCAAGGCCTGGTCTGAAAGTCAAAGATTGGGAGTCCCGTCTCTAAGCATAGAGCATGGATGCAGTGGTCAAAGCCGTGGATCACGGGAAGCCAGTGTAGATGGGAAAGAGGATGAGAAGAAGCTTCTCCAGTGTACAGCAGCCATGTGAAGAGGATGCAGAGAAGAAAACCAAGGGAGAAAGACAGCTAGGCACCTTCAGCCTCCTTAAAGCCAAGAGAAGAAACCATTTCAAGGAGGAAGAGAGCACACCTGCACCAAATGCTGCCAGATCACACTGTAGCAGGCCTGAGAACTGGTCATTGGCCTTAGTGGTGTGGATGTCGCAGTGAGCTTGACAAGAGTGGCTTCTGTGGAAGTGAGTAGGTGGAGCAGGCCGCTGCCTGGCTGGTTGGCATGGGTTTGAACCTGTGGGAATCAACATCATTCATTATGGAGATAGAAATCAAAACCACAACGAGATACCAGTTTGCACTCACTAGGTTAGTCTGTAATCAGAATGTCACGTCGTAAGAACCCTGGCAAGGGTGTAGAGAAATTGGAACCTTTGTGGCCTTGCTGGTGGGAATGTGAAGTAGTACAGTCCCTGTGGGAAGCGGCCTGTCAATTCCTAAAGGGAAAAAAGACAATGAAACAATTACCACAGAACCCAGCAGTTGCTATCCTAGGTAAGCAGCTGGGATGAAGCTCCCCCAGTGACTCCCTGCTTGGGTGGGGCCTAAAGGGTGACTGGATTATGAGGGTCCTAACCCTGTGATCACTCACGCCTGAGTACAGCTGGGTGGGCTGTCGGAGGTCCCTGGGACATGCCTTTGGAGGGTGTACCTTCTCTCACTCTCCTCCTGCTCTGCTTCCGGGCTTCCAGAAGATGGGAGCTTTCCCTATCCTAGTGCTTCTGCCTGGGAGCCACCCAACTGTGGACTGAAGCCTCTGGAACTGTGAGCCAAAAATAAGCTTTTTTTCCCTTTAAGTTGTGTATGTTGTGCATTTGTCCAGCAGTGGAAACCTAACACAAAACTGAAGAGAACTAAAAAAACTCTGTCCATAGAAAAACTTGTGCATGAACGTTCATAATGGCTTCGAAGTGGGAACATTGCCAAGGTCCATCAGCTGATAAACGGGTAGAAAAAAAGGTGTTGTATCCGTACTATGGAATATTACTTGGCCATAAAAAGGAATGAATCAGAGATAGATGTGGCAACATGAACAAACCTTAAAAACATCACACTAGATGAGAAAGTCACGAGACAGCATATGTTGCTTGACTCCACTTCTATGAAATTTCTGGAATAGGTAAATGTATTAGAGAGCAGATGAGTGGCTGTGTAGGTCTTGGGAGGATGGAAGATGAGGAATGAGGGGTGATCATCAGTGGGTATGGGAGTCTTTTCAGGAGTGATGAAAAAGTTCCAAAAATTAGATTATGTCAATGGCTGCACAAATCTACAAACTTACTAAAAACCCCTGGGTTGTACATTTGGAAAGGGAGAGACAAATACAGGCGGCTCTCAAGTTTTGCTATTAACAGGAAAAGAAACGGGGAAACTGAGGTCGAGAGAATTTGAAACATAGGGGAGAACAGTATATTCAGGTGGTTGTGGGAAAGAGCTCCAAGGGGGGGAAACAGTGCTATCGCGGGCCAGGTAGGGAAAAGAGCCAGAGTGAGACCTCGACCCACAGCGGGGGTAGGGGTCACAGTGGGGCTGGGTTCGGGTCCCAGCGAAGACAGCTCTCCCCTGCAACCGGAAGCAGCAGCGAGATCTCGGCTTCCGTGCCTAGGCAAGGGTGGCCCGGGCCAGGGGCATCACCCATTGGCGATGGCAGTGCCCCACCGGGTCTGCGAATGGCCTCACGGACGCTGGTCCGGGGATTGATACCTCTGCTCCCCGCAGGGCGAACACGGGTTCCAGGAAGGAGAATCCCCAGCCCAGGTTCAAACAGCCAGCACCGGACAGCCAGAGCACGCAGTTCTTTCGAGGAGGCCTCCCCAACCAAATTCTCAGAAAACGGGCCAGGGTGCTCAGAAGAAAATAAATAAAGTTCTTTATTATTTCCTAATCACAGTACGAACATTAAATAAGCACAGGGCGGAAGTGGGGCCTTTCCCCCCTTCCTAAAAACCCACACCCCGATCAATAAATACCCTCCCCAGACGTCCCAGCCCGCACGCAGTCCAGGCCGAAGAGCCTTGGGTCCGTCCTCCCCCGAGGAGGTAAACTGAGGCCCGGAGAGGGCGTCCGAGGCTGCGGGTGTCCTGGGCCCCGGGCCGGCCCTGCTCACACCTGCACGCGGTAGCCCCCCGCCCGCCGCCGGCAGAGCCTGCGCACGCCCACCCAGTACAGCGCCATCATTGCGGCCCAGTAGCCGGCGTAGGCGGCCGCGCCCGCCGCCAGGTGGCGGCCCTCGGCGAGCCGCGCGGGGCTGCTCCAGTCGGCCCCGGCCTCCTGCGCCACGCTGCGCACCAGGCCCCCGAGCAGCAGCAGAGCCCAGAGCGCCAGCGGCAGCGCCGGGACGTAGTTGGCCGCCAGCCTGCGGCGGCCCGAGGTGCCCCAGCCGCTCTGGTTCATGGTGACCAGCGCCAGGAACTTGGCGGGCAGCAGGCCGCACATGTAGAGCGGCGCGTACAGCGACAGCAGCACCATGCGCCCGCAGCCGCGCAGCCAGGCCGCGAAGGCCGCCTTGGCCAGCGCCACGCCCTGCACGCACAGCAGCACCCACAGCAGCGCCCACGGGCGCCCCGCGTAGAACAGGCGCAGCACGGTGGCCGCCACGAAGAACGGGAAGAGCCCCGACACCACCGCCTCGTAGGTCATCCACGCGTGGTGCCGGTGCCACCACAGTGCGTTGTACAGCCACTCGCGGAAGTAGGACTTGGACCAGCGCGTCTGCTGGCTGAGCCAGCGCAGGAAGGACGACGGCGTCTCCGAGTAGCAGCGCGAGCGCGACGTGTACCTGGCGGGGACAGCGGAGCAGGAAGGGGTCAGGCTCCTCCGGGCCACCAGGGGTCCGGTGCCAGACAGGAGGGACGTGGGGGGGGGGTCGCCTCGGCCGGACCCTGGGGGAGGGCGGCTCAACCTCTCTGGTTTCCTGTATGTAAAAACAGCGTCCCTGGAAGTGCTGATCTAGTCTGGGGAGCTGAGGCAGGGGCATCTGGCGTCAGGGCCCCGCCTGGACAATTTAGAGAGACCCTGTCTCAAAATAGAAAAGATCTGCAGCCGTAACTCAGTGCAGAGGCCCTGAATCCAATCCCCAGTGCCAAAAGAAGATCAGGAAAAAAGGAAGGAGAAAGAAAGGAGGGAGGAGAGGGTGAAGGAGGAAGAGAAAGGGTGGAGAGGGAGAGAAAAAAGAAGCAAAAGGAAAGAAGGCGAGAGAAAGAGGGACGAGGGAGGGAGGGAGGGAGGGTTGCTGTGAGGACCGCATGGGATCAAAGGCCAAGTGCCTGGGACCAGGCCACAGTACTTGCTCAACAGATGTCAGCCGCTGTGATGTCGCTGTGACTAACACCTTCCTCCTGACAGGGCCAACGTCCTAACGGTCACTGAGAAGCCGTTACTAATGCCGCTGTCATTAAGCCGTTACCAACACGACTCTGCCTGCTATTCCTGGCAGGTCCTGGCGGGAGGAACAGCCTGGGGCTGCTAACTAGGGGAGACCTCGTGTCAGCCGTTCTCAAGGGAACCCCTTCT
Source organism: Heterocephalus glaber (assembly GCF_000247695.1). Next base: position 3,334,880 of record NW_004624832.1, on the reverse strand, counting down.
TGTGGCTGTGGCGGACGTCAGTGACCCGTCCCAAGCCCGTCTGTGGAAAGTCACGGGCCACGCGCAGTCTGCTCCTTGCGAGGGGTCTGTCTCCACAGGGCCACTGCCGAGTGGAGTGTCCAGGCCTCCTCCTTCAGGTCACCTGGCACCCACAGTGGCCTGCCTGCTTCTGCCCTTGCCATCTGTTGTCAAAACAGCCGCCAGAGGGATGTTGTCACATGCCGCTCCTCTGCTCCAAACCCTCTAGGAAGCTGGGCGTGGTGGTTCACACCTGTAATGCTAGCACTTTGGGAGGCTGAGGCAGGAGGATCATAGGTTTGAGTCCAGCCTGGGCAGCTTAGTAACTTAGTGAGACCCTGACTCAAAATAAAATGTTTTTTTAAAAGGTTGGTAGGCTTCATATGAAGGGCCCTGGTACTTAATCCCAAGTACCCCAGTATGGCAGTGGGGGGGGTGAAGGTGGGGGAACCAAAACACAAAACCCAAACCCCAGCTGCCTCCAGGGCTCCCTCACCTTCGTCCAAATCCCATCAGCCTTCCTGAGGACCTGCTTGCCATCTCCTTGCTCCTGTCCCCCAAACGCTTCCAGCTCCTCAACCAGCTGGCTCATTTTTGGAGCCACACTACTCAAGCCTCAGTCCCCCCACCCCAGGCACTGCATTTAACACTTCCTGGGGCCCCCGGAACTCCTCCCCTCTGTGTGTGTATGGGGGGCTCTTCCATAGCGCAGATGGTTAACGTGCTACGTGTTACCTGATTTATTGTCTGTCTCCTCAATCAGTGTAAGCACGAGTCTGCGTCCCTTCCGTCCTCTGCGGTGTCCCCAGAGCTTAAACCTTGCAGGCATCTAATGAGTATCTGTCCAGTGAGTGAACCCACCACAGCGCCAGTGCTTCCCTGGGTCGATCCCACTCTCTCTGGATCTTTCACAGGTCTCCAGGTAGTCACACTGAACCACTTCTCCCAAAGCGTTTAGCATTTCCTGGAGATCGGGAGCTCTGCTCCTCTCTCACTTGACTCTTCTCCTCTTTTCTCTCCTCCTTCTCCCTCTTCCTCTTTTTCCTCTCCTTTTTATTTTATTTTATTTTTTTGTTGTTGGCTTGCTCACTAGTTAGATCCCACCCCATCCACCCATCTCTCACCTTTCTCTCTCACCTCCCTCCTTACCTGCAGTGACCAGGGCTGCCTTGATCTCCAGGGTGGAGCTGACGGCCCCTCCCAGCTTGTTTCTTAGGGTGGAATTCCCCACCCTCGCCTTGTCTCATTTGGTGGAGCTCACTGGTCACATGGCTCAATGCAAATGTACCTTGGCCCTTGATGGTATCTTCCTATGTCCCCTATTATCTCACTTGGTAGAGCCCTCTGTCCTGCAGATGACCTTGGGCTTGGAGGATTCCCCCCAACCACACACACACACACACACACACACACACACACACACACACACGAATGCTCACTGCCTCCCCACACACCCCACCATCCAGTCTCTTCAGCTTACTTGGTGGCGTAGCCCATGCTGAGCATGCGGTTGGTGAGGTGCCGGTCATCCCCAAAAGTGCAGTGGGTGCCCAGGAACTTCTGGTTGTACCAAGCCTCCAGGAACTGCTGCAGGAGGTTGTTCCTGTACAGGCCTGGGTGGGCGTGGGGTGTGCCAGAGGATCAGCCTTCGCTGTCCCAAGGCCAGGGCGCTCCCAGTCCCACCTTCAACTCCAACCCCATCCTTCAGGGTCTCAGCCCAGCCTGTCTTGTCTCCAGCTACAGCTCCGGCCCCGGTCCTATGCTCAACCCCATTCCAACATGCGAATCACTGGCCCATGCCACTTGAGTGTAGGTCTGCCCACTCTGGTGCCAATGCCCCACCTACCCTCCGCCCCATTCAAAACCCGCCTCCAGCACCAAGCTGAGCCCGACCTGTCACTGACTGCAGCCCTGTCCCATCCCCTTCCAGACTCCCTTCCCCAGCACAGCTCCAATCTCCATGCATACCCTTTTCTAACCCATTCCCCACCCCACCCCATCCCCAGCCCCATGCCAACTTCTAATCTTACCCCATCCCAGTTCCACCCCAGGCTTGTCTTTGCCCCCAGCCCGAGCACATCCTCAGCCCCCGCTGGGGTCCCCTTCTCCACAGGTGCTCACCCAGGGGGCCGCTGATGCAGGACACGCAGTGAAAGTAGCTCTGACAAGCTCGCTCCACATTGAAGGCAACCCAGTACCGCAGGCTGCTCAGGAAGCTGACCCAGGAGTCCAGAGGGTTAAGGATCCGAACGTCTCCCCCAACCGCCCCGACTTGGGGATCCTCATCCAGCACCCGCACCAGCTCCAGCAGCGCCATGGGGTCCAGCCTTGTGTCTGAGTCACACACCTGTGAGGTAGAAGGGCCAGGATCAGACCAGAACCTGCACAGGGCTGGTGCCTGGAGGAAGGGCATCCCCGGTGGGGGATGTGTGACCAGGGCGTTCTCCAAACAACCTGAATATCACTGTGAAACGTTCAGCCATTTTCCACGTCTAATTATTTCTTAAGATGAACTACAAGACCCATGCTCTTGGACAATACCCATCTCTAGCGTGTGCACGGGACCTGTAGCTTACTTCTAACAAAATATGGTAAAAGTGATGGGTGATGCTGCCTCTAATTCTATCACCTTGTATGGAAGTGGTGAGGGGGTTTTCCCATATAACGAAGGCCCCAAGTGTGTTAACTATAAGTTAATCAAAATGAGACCATCCTGGGTGGGCCTGTCCTAATCAGGCAAGGCCTTTACACAGCGAGTCTGGAGGTCAGACTCTCGCCCCCTGGCCTGGACCAGGCAAGCTACCACGAAGCTTCTGTGGCTTCAAGAAAAAATCTGCCAACACACACAGGCTTGGGAGAGGACATCTGCCCCCGGATAAGACCCAGACCCAGCTGGCAGCTGACTGCAGCCCGGTGACACCCTGAACAGAGCACCAGTCTGTGCCCAGACTCCTGACTCACAGAAACCATGAGATAATAAGTTGTAATGGCAACCGAGGGACGCGTGTTGTTTGGGCTGCTGAATTTATCGTAATCTGTTTTGCAGCAATAAAAATCTAATGCAGTCTATTAGTGACTAAATCTCCACATGGAATGGCTGAAGGAATGACTAAGTAAACAAACAACTCTCTACCCTGAGTACATGGATGGATGGATGAAGAGAATCTCAACATCTAAGAAAGGGAGAGAAGGAACAGAGCTCTGTGTTTGATGGATAAGTGAATGAGTCAGAGTGACTGGTCTCACCCTGGATGGAGAGATGGGTGTATGAATGAATGAGTAAAGGAAAGAGTTTCTACACTGATGAATGAAGGAAGGAAGGAAGCAATATTATACTGAATGGATGAGAGACTAATAAATGGCTCTCTACATGAAATGAATGGACAGATGAATGATCACTGAATCAAGGAAGTAAAAAGTTTCTGCCTGGAATGGCTAGTTGAACAAAGGGAGAGTAAATGACTCTAACTGATCAGATAAATGAATGAATGGTCTCCATACTGAATGAATGGCTGGATGACTAGATAAGTGAATGAAGGGCAGTTGGGTGAATGAGAACGCCAGGAAGGATTCTGTGCATTGAACAAATGATCTCCACATTGCATGGGTGGACAGATGCGTGTGCGGATGCTGAGTGAAGGAAAGTCCTTCCATTGAGGGATGGATGGATAAAGGAAGGAAGGAAGGAAGGAAGGAAGGAAGGAAGGAAGGAAGGAAGGAAGGAATTCAAGTCTCGACACTGCATTTGATCTCAGCCAAGGCGGCGCCTGCACCGAAGGAAGGGCCCAGGGCCGGGGTGAGGCCGCCGTCCGCTCACCTGCACGTAGTCCACCGAGTCGCCCAGCGCCTTGAAGGCCGTGTACATGACCTCGCGCTTGCCGCCCCAGCGCTGCGCCACGCACACGCACCTGCGCGTCCTGACCAGCGCCTCCACCGCCAGGCGCCCCGGGTCCTCGGCTTCCACCTCCCGGTAGGCGCCCGCGCCCACGGCGCCCGCCGCCGCAGGTTCCCAGGGCTGGTGGTAGTTGCCGTCCCACACGTAGGTGGCGGGGTCCTCGTCGGCGAAGACCTCGCGGAACATGTCCACCATGTAGAGGTCCTCGGCGCCGTTGCCGTCCACCACCATGAGCACGCGCAGGCGCGCGCGCGGGTACAGCAGGGCGCGCGCGGACGCCAGGCACTGGCGCAGGTAGGCGGGGTCCTCCTGGTAGGCGGAGATGGTCAGAGCCACGGTGCGCGCCGAGCCCGCGTCCGGGAGCCCCCGCCTGGCCGCGCGCCGCGCCGCCGCCGCCACCCGCCGGTGCTCCAGGTATGCGAAGAGGCTCTGCGCCACCAGGTGCGCCGACAGGAAGGCGCCGTACAGGCCGAAGGCCAGGAGGCCGTGGCGATCGGAGGCCAGAGGCACCCCGGCCGCGTAGGCCCAGGTGATGAGGCACAGGATGAGCAGGGCGAAGGCGACGGTCAGCAGTCGCCGGGCCAGCCCGGAGCAGCGGCGCGCGGTCCGGGCGGGTTTGGGCAGGTCCTGCGGGCGCGGGGAGGGAGAGAGCATAGAGCACGGGCAGGCTGAGGCCCCAGGCGCTTCTGGGGACAGCGCCCAGGCTGGGTGGGAGGTGTCCCAGCTTTCCTACAGAACATTTCCCCGGGAGGAAGATATTTTTACTAGAGATACTAGAAAGACATTTTTATTGGTGAGGGCGATTGTGGCAAACCGGTGTCCAGGGGAAAGCCGGATTTCATCCGTCCTGATAACGAGTTATTTTTCACATTTTTATCTTCCCTTAAATGCACTAGCTCTAGACACAGTGGAGTGTGGCAGGATTCCCTCTTCCGTCTTAGTGACACATGAAGTCAAGATCGTCTCACAACGCAAGGGACTGGAAGGGTAAGGTAAAATGGCCCGTACCAGGCACCTTTCATATGAACCGACTTATTTTAACCCTCATATTAGTCTGTGGGGTAAGGACTGTCATCGTCCCATGTTACAGATGGAGCAACTGAGTCACGCAGAGGCGGAGCAACCTGCCTTGGCCCTGCCAGGTGGGAGCTGCTGCTCTTTTCTGTTACAGGTGAGGAAACTGAGGCCCAGCGAGGTGAACTCTCTTGCCCAGGGCCGCTCAGGTGAGTACCTAGAGGAGTACCTGAGGCTTCAGACTCAGACAGCGAGGCTCCAGCGCTGCCCTCTCCCTGCCTCCGACCCCCTGACGCAGCTTCCCGGCTGAGTTAAATGAGTCTTCCGGACCCACAGGTGACATGGCCACGGAGCCCATTAAGCCGCCCTTGGAACGCAGTGGGGACCGAAATTTTTCTTCTGTTTAGTTTTAATTAAGAAATTAAAACGGACACTCCAGCTATCGGCAAGCGTTTATAGTACATAGGTTTAGAATGAATTCAGTGTACGAAGCTTCTGTTTCACAACTATAAATTTTACAAAACTGAAGCCCAGATTAAGTATTTCCCACGAAAATGTAGGCTCTCCTTGGCAGTGCTGTGCGTACACACCGGACTTTGAGCCTGAGTCCGAGAATGTAAAATATCTCATTCATAGTTTTGTATAGATTACTCATGGAAACTATCATATTTTCAATAAATAGCAAAGGTCGGAATGTTAAGGCCTGCGATAGCCTGCAAGATAATAGCTTTTTATATTTTCATACGGTTAAAAAAGCCTAAAGGAAAATAATAGTTTGTAACACATGAAAATTATATATGTATATATATATATTTTTTTTTGTGGTACCAGGGATCAAACTCCCTTGTGAGGCAGGCACCATGCACTGAGCTAAATATCCAGCCCTTTAAACCAAATTTTATTGGCACACCACTGCTCTCCTCTGTGTATGCATTGTCTACTGCATCAAAGTCGAGAAAAGAGAGATCAGAGATCATAAGACCCCCACATTCTCAAGTATTTATTATCTGGACTTTCACAGAGAATGGTTTCCGACTCCTAACACATTGGGTTAAACAACAGATACATTATTAAAATTAATTTCACCTGTTTTCACTTTTTCAAATTTTTAAATCATATCTGTGGCCCATGTGCTGCCTCTGTAGGACAGAGGTGAGGTGAGGTAGAGCATTTAGGATTTGTTTTTACAGGACACTGTGCTGCCCATGCTGACCTCACACTTGCAGTCCTCCTGCCTCAGCTTCCTGAGCAGCCTGGACTACAGGCATGTGATACCCAGTTTGAGGTAGAGAACTTAATTGCTCAGTAATGATTATTCTTTCTTTTAGAATTTTGTTTCTCGGTCCTTTTACCCCAAACCTGGCCTTTCCCAAGCTCACGGTGGTGGCCCAGTTCATACTGATGGACCCACATACCCATCCATGTTCCCCCCCCCCCACACACACGTGTGCTCACATGTGACGGGGCACACAGACTAAAAACATTCGTTTTCTACCACACAGCCACTGACACCTTCTCTCAGATCACATGACCTGGTGGCGCCACATCAGCCACACAGGTGAGCCTGCTCACACCCACTATACACCATCCACGTGGACACACGGCCTTCATGAGGAAGGAGCAGCATGGATAAGAGGTGTGCACATGACAACAAACTCAGTCACACCCCCCTCCCCCTGTGTCTGGGACGAAGACAAGCAGTAGTTAACATTTCAGATGAGAGGGCCGGGGATTTAGCTCTGGTTCCACCGCCTGCCTCACAAGTGCAAGGTCCCGAGTTCAATCCCGGGTACCAAAAAAACAAAAACAAGACATTTCAGATGAGATCGGACCATACGAAATTGCCATTTTTATAGCTAAGGTGCAGCTGAACATGGGCCATTTCATTTGGTTCAACTAAATACTTTACTGAGTCCACAGTCATGGGTGACAGGCAAATACAGCTCTCTCCTGCCTTCTGCTTGCTTGCCCTCTCTTTCTGTCTCTGTGTCCCAGGGCGCACAGGCAGACTTACACGGATTTAGAGCAAGGTAGACATGTACGGGAGCGCGGACACGTCACAGCGCACATCCATGTACCTGCATGGCGGCCCACAACACGGCAGTGACAGGCAGGAACCCACATGCTCAGCCCCACACGCTCCGCGTCCCGCACACACCCGTCTCAGCCTCACTCGCAGGACACCCACGAAATCACACCGCACGCACGTGGGTGCCGGCACGCGTGGCCACACACCTGGGTCATCCTGCGGACTGGGTCGCTGCTCTGGCGCTCTGGAGTCTGTGGCCCAGAGCTGCAGCCCCGTCATTTGAAGAGCGGAGGAGCTGACGTCAGGAGGAGCTGGCCAGGGCCTGTGAGGTCACAGGGTGGCAGCTCCACCCGCTTCCCGCCAGGGCCGCTCCCCGCCAGGCACCTGCCTTCCAGCTCCGCGCTCACCTCAGCCTCCTGCCTGGCCCTGCAGCCGTCTGCCCCTCTCTCCTGCCTCCTCTCTTGCACGTGGGGCGCCCCCTCTCGCTACCATGCCCCGCCCCTGAGTCTTGCCGGCCCTCTCCCTCCCTGGCTGTGTTTCTCAGCCGTCTCTCCAGGTCTCCTTCCCTCCGGTCCCCACCTCTCCTCCACTTCTCTCCACCCCATCCCCACCCTCAGCTCTCCTCCCGCCCCTCCTACCTTCCTTCCCGTCACCCCAACACTGCCCCTTCCCCTGGGCCCACCCTTCTCTCCCTGGAGTCGCCTGCAGGGAAGCGTCTCAGCCACAGGCAGGGGGAATGGAGCCCGCACACGCGTGTGTCTGGGGGTGGCTGTGTGCACTGGCTTGGAGGCAGGGCTGCCGGGAACCAGAGTCCCGAGAACATCGGCCTGACTGATGTGCGTGCGCGCGCTTGCGTGTGTGTCTGCACATGTGTGTGCCAGAGTTTGGGGCACAGGGCAGGAATTTGCCTCCCCCGAGACTCAAGGGTGAATTTAGAGTTGTCACAGCTGCCAGGAAACGGAGTCAGATCAAGGGTGGAAAAGCGATGCAGACCTGGGCCACCTGCACCCCAGCTCCCGGGGGCCGGAAGACTCATTGTAAACGTCAGCGTTTTCATGCCTTTCTTTCTGTGAGTTTAAAAATCTCTGTCTAACACTCTCCCAGTGCTCCTCTCGCTGTGAGTGGTCAGGATGGCGTCTGACCCACGGCAGCAGCTGTCAGGGGCTCCCTGTCTTCATCGCTGGCCTCTGACTCACTGACTCCATGCCTCTGTCCACCCGGGGCTCTGGCTCCACGTGTTTCTGTTTGCTGCTCTCCCACCCTCCACCCCATCTCTCTGTCCCCCGTCGCCTCTGCCTGATCCCCCCTTCTCTCTGGGTCTGCGTCCCTCTCAGTTCCTGACTCTTGGCCTCCTAGACTTCCTGATCCTGTGACTCAGAGTCTTTCCCACCCTGGGTGTGTGTCTGTCTGTCTGTCGCTCTGTCTCTCCCTGCCCACCTATCTGTCTCCGCCCTCAGTCTCTTTCCATTCCCACCTCTTTCTGAGGTGCTATCTCTGCAGGAATTTTTCTGTGTCCCTCTGACTCGCTTGCTCTGTCACTTTTCTCTCTGACTTTGTCTCTCCATCCTCCTTTCTCCCCCTTGCTCTATCTCTTCTGGCCTGGCCTGGAGCTCTCCTCTGCCAAAGTCCTCACACCCTGGGTTTCCCCGATGGGGAGTCAGGGTATGGTTGCTGGGTCAGGGCTTTGTCCCGGCCTGACCATTAGGGAGAAGCCAGGGGCCTCCCACCCACACAAGGAGACCAGGCGGTGCCTGACACTGTTGCCTGGAGCCCAGGCGCCGGGTGTCAGAATGATGGATCTGCTGATGGAGCCCAGCCCAGAGGAGGGGGAGGTGGTTCCCTGCACCGTGGGAGGGGGCAGCCCAGGTCCCTCCCAGAAGCGAGGCATTTGGCTGTCCAACCTCCACCCTGCCCTGCTCGGGTGGAGCCGCTGTATAAAACCAGATGTTTCTAAAACCAGAGAGAGAGAGAGAGAGAGAGAGAGAGAGAGAGAGAGAGACCAGGATGTTACCCAAGAAGTTTCTTCTAAGTCCCATCCCCTCAGAACCAGGGTCCAGGCCCAGCCTCCTCCCTCAGACCCGGGGTCCAGGCCCAGCCTCCTCCCTCAGTCTAAGCATCCAGTTGTTGAGAATTCCTTCCAGGAGGAGATGACCAAGGCCAGAAGCAGGCAAACCAGAGCCAGACGCCAAAGAGAGATGAAGCTGGGATGCTCCGCAGAAGGCAGGGCTTCCAGCACTCCACACCAGCAGCCATCTCACCCAGAACCCTTCCCTCCAATGGTGACCGATTTTTGGTCCTGCCCTGGGCTTCAGTGTTCTTCCCAAGATACTGAGCATTGCGGAGAATGTCTAGATGTGGTTTATGGAACACCAGGACCAATGGACCAAAGGGTGGAGGGAGACAAGGGAAAGATAGAGGCCAGACAGAGGCAAAGGCGTTTATTCACTAGAGGGACATCTGCAGAGCTGCTGGTGGGAGGGGCTTGGGGCCGGGCGATGCCCAGGACACAGATGACTCAGTGGGGGGCCCTGCCCTTGTGGAGGTGCCAGTCTGGTGGAGGAGACAGCTGTGTAAACAGAGGACCACGCACCAAGGCAGGGACAGTGAACCCAGCCTGAGCAGAGGAGGTGATCCCAATGGGTGAGGGGTTCGCCATGCTGAGGACGGGTGCGGAAGGTGGGACAGGAAAGGGGCCCGGGATGGGGTCTGAGTGCGGGCAGTCGATGCTGAGGAAGTGTACAGGGTGATAGCAGCAGGCGGGAGGGGGTGCATGGCAAGGCCAAGCAGGGTTTTACAGAATTTCAGTTGACCAGCAGAACTATTCCTGCACATATTTCTGGTGTGCAAGAGGACACTGTGATGCCTGTGTACATTCGAGGGTGGCCGCATTGAGCTGTTGGTGTGTGTACCACGCAGGGTACTGCACACCAGCCTCGGGGGCCGGGGCTTCGTCCTGGGGCTCCAGGGAGCCACAGGGGCATGCGGGCCGGGAGGGGCAGCAGCAGCTCTGGTCCCACACGAGGGACAAACTGGGCAGCGAGACCAGGGGTTCTTGGCCAGGGTGACTCAGTGGTTGGTGAGGTCCTGTCAGAGATAAGAGTGTTCTCTGAGGCTGAGCCTGGAGGGGTTGAGCTGTGGGGGCTGGTGGGGCTGGAGAAAACCCTGAAGGGTGTGTAGCATGCAGACTGGGGGTGCATGGGCCTTGGCCAGCAACTCACTGCACCCTCCATCTGAGCCGGCCCAGGCTAGCTTTGTGCCTGTCCTTGCCCAGTGTCAGGAGGTGCAGACCTGGATGGTGACTATAGGCTGCTGTCTGAGGTTTTAGTTATCTGCAGTCAACCATGGTCCAAAATTGCTAATAGGAAAGTCATAGAAACAACACATTAGTTTTAAATTGTGTGCTGTGCTGAGTCATGTGATGAGATCCAATGCTGTCCCTCTGTGTCCTGCTGGGCTGTGGCTCTCTCTTCCCTTTGTCCAGTGTATCCACATCCTATACACTACCCGCCCAATAGTCACTTAGCTGTCATCACTTAGTAGCCATCTGGGTTATCAGACCAACTATTGCTGTATCATAGTGCTTAGCTTCAAGCGGCCCTTATTTTACTAAAAATGGCCCCAGTCATTTCTTGGTCTTTTGGATACGATCAAATGGAAAAGTGACCTCAGAGCACAACACTCATGTTTCTGGCAATTCACATATGTCAAAGAGAAACTGAAAGGCGCTCCCTTTAGGTGGCAATTCTTATCTATAGAGTTCAGAGTTATCTGTAGTTTCGAGTTTCCACTCCAGGTCTTGCCAAGTATCCCCTATAAATAAGGGGGGGGAAGCACTGTACTTGTTTCCTGGAGAACTAGAGGGGATGAGAGGGCCCCAGAAAGTAACGTGAAGAAGTCTGTATTTTATTAAAAGCTTGAATCCAGGTAGATGATTTATTTGCTAGATATCCTGGTCTGGAAAGGAAATACTTTGAGAGAATCCAGATACTGGAGATCAGAGAGAAGGAGGTGAGAGGGGAGAGGGAGGCGGGTTTATCTGATCACCCGTCTAATTCAGACACCTGCCCATCCCTGGATCCCTGACCCCCTTAACCCTCCTCTGCTGTTCCTTTTTTCCCATAGCATTGATCACCTTCCAACACAATATATGAACTTGCTTATTTAGTATTTTGTTTTGATTATTTTGGAGACAGGGTCTCTCTATATACATAGCTCAAGCTGTTCTTGAACTCACTGTGTAGCCTAGGCTAGCCTCGAACTCTCAATTATTCTTCCTGCCTCAGTCTCTTGAATACTGGGATTACACCACACCTAGCTGCTCTTTCGGATCTTGAGTTTTATGTAAAGCGTGTCTCCACTGCTAGAACCAAGTCCCGCACATGCAGTGGTCTTCACTTGCTTTATTCATGACGGTCTTTGGAGCCTAGGCCAGAACTTGGTACCTAATAGATGGTCAATAAATAGGTGGCTTATGAGGGCGTGGGATTGGGACAGAGAATCAGGATGGGGATGGGAAAGAGAAAGAAAAAGAAGAAAAGGAAAAGGAGGGTTGCTGTCTGTCTCTAAACTTCTGACTCTTGGTCTCCTTGACTTCCTTATTCTGTGACTGAGTGTCTCTCCCTGAAGTTCTCATTGTGTGTGTGTGTGTGTGTGTGTGTGTGTGTGCTCTCTTGTGTGTCTGCCTATCGATCTAGCTGTCTCTGTCCTCTCTCCATCACCCCTACATCCCTGACTCTCCTTCTGAGGCCGTATCTTACACGTGTTCCTCTCTGTCCTCTGAGTCTCTCTTTCCTTCACTGTTTCTGTGTTTGAGTTTCTCAGTCTTCTGTCTTCCCATTGCCCCATCCCTTCCCAATTGCCCTGGACCATCTGCCTGGCAGAGCCAAGGCCCCACACCCTGGGTTTCCCCGGGGAGGCAGAGGAAAGGAGAGAAGGGAGGGTAGGATGGAGGACTGAAGGAGATGAGGAGGAGGGAGAGAGCCCACGGCTGGGACAGTCCCCATCCCACCCTTGCTGCACAGGGCCGTGGCTCTACTCAGAATGGCCAGTGTGGAAAGACAGAGCTCACAGGAAGGTGGGAGCTTAGGCAGGAGTTCCTGGGATCCGGGAGCAGGCAGCAGCCTCTGGATTTCCAGGAATACAGAGGGTTTGACTCATGCGCTCCCGGTGGAGGCTGGAGTTAGACCAGGCTGTTCCTCCCACGCACTGCACTCTGGGAAACACCTAGGTCTCCGGGACTCCTAGGAAACCCTGGGAGGAAGGGGAGCCGCAGGCCTTGGAGGGAGGAGAAATCATGAAGAGGAGGGCTGTGCGACCAGCCAAAGACACCTCCACCACTTCTGCCCTCTCCCTGGAAGGAGACAGAGCAGGTGAAAGAGGGAGGGTGACTTCCTTTTGTAGCTGCTGTTCATCCTCTTCCAGGCAAGCAGAGAGGAATCTACTTTCCCAGGGAAGGAAACAGAGGGCTCAGATGAGTTTCCTGTTCCAAGTGATGTAGGCTGCAGGGTAGCAGAGCCAGGTAATAGAAGTCAGGTGTTGAGGATTAGGTTTCTATCTACTGAGCAGGTCACAGTGGGGCCTGGGGGCTTGGATGCAGACTTCTGGGTCTGAGGGAGGATGCCGGCCTGGACATCTCTGTTAAACAGAACATCTGGGCCCTGGACTCTTGGGTCTACCACCTCTGATCTCTAACAAAATCTCCCTGACTTAGGTTACTCTCACACTGGGTTGAGCTCTGTGTTTCCCCCTCACTGCCAGGTTCCCATTGTCGTCCTGTGTCCCAACCCCACCCCCGCATAGCCAGGACAGAAGAGCCTCCACAGGGGGCACACAGTGTGACCCCCAAATAGATGGATGTAGGGCAGCAGGGTCAGGGCTGGCCCAATCAACTGCCCAGTCACCAGGGAGGAGGGAGTTGGACAGGAAATCCTGGTAACCCTGTTTGATGGGCACGGCATGGTGCACCTGCAGCTAGGGGGGTGCTGGCTAAGAGGACTGCTTCAGCTGCGAGTTCGAGGCCAGCTTGGGCAACATAGCCAACCTCTGGCTGAGAGGGAGAGGGAGGAGGGAGGACTGAATATGGCTTGTCCTTTCCAAAAGTCATGTAGAAATTTGATTCTCCTCGTGACAGTGTTGAGAAGTGGTAGGAGCTTTAAGAGGTGGTCAGATCATTCTCAGACAAAGACGTAAAAGCAGCAAATAAACATATGAAAAAATGTTCAACATCACTGGTCATTCGAGAGATGCAGATGAAAACAACGCTGAGATTCCACCTCACTCCAGAGAGAATGGCTGTTATCAAGAAATCAACCAATAACAAATGCTGGTGGGGCTGTGGGGAAAGAGGAACCCTGCTCCACTGCTGGTGGGAGTGTAGACTGGTGCAAGCACTGTGGAAATCAGTATGGAGATACCTCAAAGAACTAGGACAGGAAGTCCCATTTGACCCAGCTATTCCCCTGCTGAGTATATTCCCGAAAGTATTAAAAGAATCATACCACAACGATATATGTGCACCCGTGTTTATAGTGGCATAGTTTGTAATAGCTAAAGCTTGGAAGGAGCCCAAGTGCACATCAACTGGGACTGGATAAAGAAGATGTGGGTTTTTTTTAATAAAATGGAGTACTACTCAGCCATAAAGAATGAAAAACTAGAGTCATTTATAGCTAAATGGATACACATTGAGGCCATCCTCTTAAGTGAAATAAATAGGACACACATGTGTAAATACTGAAGGGTTTCTCTGGTGTGAAAAGTTAAAAGTGTAAATAAGGCTCAAAATGTATAATTGATATTGTGAAATAGGAAGAAAAGGTCTAAAGGAGTAGGAGAAGTGGGAGGGGTAGGGGAAAGGAAAGAAGGGAAAAGAAAAAATATGAGAAAAGGAAAAACATGGAAACAAAGTCTTTGCAAATAGGGAAGGGAGGGCAGGGGAAGGGGAAAAATAAGAACCAAGATACATCATGTAAAGGTACAAGATTCCAATGATGAATGTAACTGTATTATACACCTGAAATGTACCAATAACTAAACTTAATAAAAGATAAAGCTAAGATCCAACGAGTGGGTTCTTGCATGAGCGAGTTCTTTCTTTCACAGGACTGGACTTGTTGTTGTGAGCACAGGTTGTCACAAAGTGCGTCCCCCTGTGTTCTCCCCTTCACGTGCACCCACTTGTCCCTGTCAGCGTAGCCCAGGGTCCTCACACAGGCCAGGCAGGTCTTGGCGCCATGTTCTTGGGCTTCCCTCTCTTCAGAATCATGAGCCAAATCACCTTCTATTCTTTTTACATTACCTGGTCTCAGGTATTATGTTGTAGCAACAAAAAACACATTAAGACAGGGTCTCTCAGGGCCTCTTTTGTAAGGACATGATCCCAGTCATGAGGGCGCCACATCCTAATGCCATCACCTTGTTGGTTAGGATTTCAAGAACGAATTTTAGGGAGACGCAAACACCTCACTATGTCACGGTTAGTCGCATGTTCTTGGCAAGGAGCCATTTCATTCCCCTGGGCCTCTGTTTCTTCATCTGTGAAACAGGACTATCTCAAGGCATCTTTCGCAGGGCAGCTCTTCAGGTCAAAAGAACATCTACTTGGCACATTGGACACGAGGTTGAGTTTAGCTGTTCCTGCACCAGTAGCAGCTAAGAGGCTCCATGACTGTGGCCACAGGGGGCCCTTTGCCGGCCCTGCGTGCAGCAGCCCTCCTGTGAGGAGTCCTCTGGAAGGCACCTATGCTCTGGAACACACTAGGTTCCAAGGGCAGTGGCCTTGAGCTAGGCAATTCCTGGCCCTGAGCTCCTGGCCCACCTCAGCCCCACTCAGACCAGCGACTCCATCCCACACTGGTGGGAGTGGGCAGAACTCTATTGGGCATCCGCCGAGTCTGTGGTCTAGCCCGTCACTTGGTCACTTGAGTGGGGCTGAGGAGACCCTCCTGTCCAGACCTTGCAGAGGAGTCCCAGAGCAGAATCTTGGGGCCGTCCTGCGGACAGCGGAAGTGTGCTGCAGAGATGGCAGGCCAGCAGAGGGGTGGCGCACAGCCCCCCACAGGATGCAGGAGCAGAGCTCTGGGGGCCCCTTGTGGTCAGTGCTGCAGGAGCCCCAGGGCAGTGTCTCAGAACCACAGTGATGTCATCGGCAGCGTGGTGGAGAAGAGGAAATAGTGTTGCCATGGTTTCCTGTCTGTTGTTGGGGCTTAAAAATTATCCCCAAATTTGCAATTTTGACCTTCAAATTGAGAGCAGTCGGGGAGCAGCAGCGCAGGGAAGGGGCTCCCCGGGGTCCTCTCTTCTTCCTGAAGGCAGGATGTGAAAGGCAGGAACACAGTTGCCTTTCCCGTCTCTGCTGTTTCACCAACTGAGGGAGCTTAAGCTCCTGTCACCAGAGAGACTGAAGGTCAAAGACCACACCTGGAGCTCAAGTGAACGTTGTCCCTGGCCAGTGCCCGTTCTCCAGGTCCATGTCCCTCCCCCTACATCATACATGCTCCCTTTAGGTCGCCCACAGCCCGCCCATCCCTTCGCCTATGAAGAAGGGTGTCTGTGACTCTGAATCGCCTTTTGTTCTTGTGATGCCCCTATGTGTATGCGTGTAACACACTTGCATGTCTTTTCTCTTGTTAATTTGTCTACTGACTGTTTTTCTGACTCAAATATTGGATCTCCAGAGGGGAAAGGGAAGGTTCCTTAACCCCTATTCTATCTTTCTTCAGCGACTGGTTATGGGTTTTCAGCCCAGATCCCATCTCGTACAATGCCCCTCTGATCCTTGTGATGGTTTCCATTTCCCAAACACCGGAAGATGAAAATCCAAGTGTTCTGCAAACTGGCTTGTTTAAATGAGCTCCTGAATGCTTCCATCCATAACTTTGTGCTCCCAGGAAACATCTGCACCAGGTAACTTGCCTGCCTGTACAGAGATGCCTCATTCATTCCCTCATCCATTAGTTGCAGTGCAGCCTCCTTTGGGACAGAGCGTGACTCAGCAGTGAGTCTGAAGGACCTGTTCCCTATGCCATGTCCGACACCTGCATGTGGGGAAGTGGCTAATCCTCCCACAGCCTCCGTTTCTTCCCTCTGACACTGGGAGCAAGGACCACGGGAAAGGGTGCTTATGAATCCCCACGCGTAGCCCATTGACTGATGACCCTCAAAAGACACCTCCAAGTCCTGACCCCCAGAAGCTGTGGTTGCCGGTCTTGTTTGAAGACGTCACCAAGTTAAGGACTCTTCGATGAGCTTGTTCTGGATTTAGGGTGAGCCCTAAATAAAATGACAGGTGTCCTCTGGACGCGGCAGAGAAAATGATGCAAAGACAGAAGCAGAGATTGGAGGGAGACACCTACAAGCCGAGTGTATGCATTCTCCAGGGCTTCCATACCATGAGCTAGGGAAAATGCCACCAGCAACAGAAACTCACTGCCTCCAAGGTCTAGAAGCTGGGACTCCAAGATCAGGGTATTTCACTGTGGTTGCTCCTCCTGGGCCTGGCAGGGAGAATCTGTCCCAGGCCTCTGCTTCTGGCTACTTGCCGACAACCTTTGGCATTACTTGGCCAGTGGAAGTGTCCCTGCAATCTCTGCCTTGTTCCTCACAGGGTGTTTTTCTTGTGTCATGTCCGTGTCCAAACCTCCTTTTTCCATTAGGATATCAGTCATACTGGATTAAGGGTCCGCCCTACTCTGGAATGACCTCATCTTTACTTAAATAATTATACTTGCAATGATCCAAATTCAAATAAGGACATATTCTGATGTACTGGGGGTTAGGACCTCAATATAGGAATAGAGATGGGGGCCACAATTTGATCAATAACACCAAGGAATGCCAAGGATGGCCAGCAGCCACCAGAAGCTAGGAAAGAGGCTCAGAGCTTCCCGAAGGAACCAATCCTGCCAACATACTGATTTCAGACTACTGGTTTCCCAACTGTGAGATAATACATTTCTGTGGTTTTAAGCCACTAGGATTGTGGTAATGAGTTACCGTGACCCTAGCAGACTAATACGGTAAACTGGTCGTGACAAAGACATTGTTGGCCTTTTCTCTGGAGACGCTCATGAGGATTTTCCTATCCCGAGTCAATCAGGACCAGAAGGGGTCACTAGGAGTGTTTCCTCTCCCAGAACCCCAGGTCCAGAGGTTCCAGAATAAAATCTGCTCAATGGTTCTCCAATCTAATGGTTGCAAAGGGAAATGGAACAAGGAAAGGAGGATGTGAGGATGGGAAATACAGGTTGGACAGGAAGTACCATGTCACTCCTGCCTTGATCTTGGAGGACAGAACACAGAGTGAGAGTGAACCTGTCCCCAGCCCTGATGTAGTAGTGGCCGTGGTACCCGACAAAGTCTGAGCTGCCCACCTCATATTCATGAGCTTTAACCGAAAGACCTCCCTTGGATAGTTACAGTGTGTGTGTCAAAGAAGAGGAAACTGAGGCACAAAGAGGGAACTGACTGGTCTGAGGTCACACAGGTGGTGACAGAGCTGGGATTTAAGTAGGCTCTTACAGAATCCGAAAAACATGTGTTGTCTACACTGTGGTTTTCTGGTAAATGACTAACAACTGGCTCTCCATGGGAGAAAATGTGTGTCTATATAAAAATGTGACGATACATTGTATTGACTTTAAAGGATGCAGCAGGCATAATAACACACAATTCTCTGTGTTATACATTCCATACAATTTCAACTTCAGGATGACATTTCTTCCATTGCCAACAATCGTGTCACAGAATCAGGCTACAAATGAATACTTTGTACAGAGCAGTTCAGCCAAGAAATGGCTCATGTCAAGTTGGACATGTGTAGCTGTTACATGAATGGAGATTAATATGTTTTTTACTATTGGTAAAACAAGCTGTGTGTTGAGATTCATTTTTTCATCAAAATATAGCAAAATAATCAAGAAGTGATGAATTTTAATAATTCATTCCCCTTGTTTTTAATATCACTTATTTCATTGATGTTCATATGATTTAACTTTTAAAGGTGGATCACAAAATTCCTAAAATTTTAACAATTGTCTCTTTGGGAGCTGATGGACCATTTTAGCACATCACTGAGGCTGTGCCCCATCTACGAATAGGGAAGAGAAACACCGGGTCTCTAAAAGACAGAATCCCAGAAATCAAGGCTACTGGCTGTTCTGAGGTGTGGGAGGTGATGCTGTCCCTTCCCCATGGGAATAACAATAATCATAGAGGGATTTATCAGTGGTGCCATCTCTGCCTTAGGCACCGTCCAGATGTGTCAGGTCACCTGAACACTGTGCTTGGAATCCAGCCATTTCTGTCTGGTGCTGGTGTCACCTCGACCTGCCCTTTGTGTCTGGAGATGTGTAGAGGATGGCGGGGCAGGGAAAGATCAGAAATGATTCTCATTGTCTCTCCTAAGCCTGTGCCCACTCACCCCACCTGATCTGTTAGGCTGCAGAAGTAAAACCCACTCTCTGTCTCCTGTGTGCAAAGGAAGTGCTTGCTCCTCCTTCCTCCTTTTTCCCTCCATCGCTTCTCCTTTTCTCTCTCCTTTATGTCTCTTTCCATCCTTTTCTACACTCTCCATTCTCTCTCACCCTATTCATTAGTAACAATTTTATTATAGAATATTGTGCATGTCATAAATCAATAAATTTACAGTATTAATGCATCCCTGTAACCAGCACCTGGATCAGGAAGCAGAGCACCCTCCTGACCTCCCACAGTAAACACTGCCCTACTTTTCATCAGCATGTGCCAGTTGCCCCATCTTTAAGATTCGTGTGGGTGGAACAGTACAGTGCGTCTTCGTTTACACCCACAGTCATGCCTGTAGTGAGGATCTGCTCCTCTTCACCTCTGTAGTGGGAAAGTCCTGCCTGGGGAGGACTGTTAGAATACTCACCTTACAAATGAGAAGATGGAGGCTCAAAGGGATGGAGCCCTCAATTTCAGGAGCTTGGGACTCAGTAGCACCCAGGCACTTCCCCCAACCCCGGTCCATTTTCTGACTGAGGCCACTTCCTACTGCGGTTTCCGTTCTGCCCTGGGGTTTCTCCGAGTTCTGGTCAACTGTGTCTCAAGCCCACAAGCTGGGCATGTAAACTTGGGGCTACTTGAGTAACAGGAACTGGGTTTCCTCTTGATTTCTGAACAGCCCAGATGTGTTGGGGCAATTTGTGGTGGGCTGGAGCCTCCCAGATATCCAGATTTCCACCAGTCCCCTCACCCCCAAGTTCCCTGTCTCGTGGCCCTCTGCACCCTGGGGTTGATTTGTCATCTTCTGGACTGGGAATGATTTAATTTAATTCAATTCCGACAATAACTACCCCTGTCAGCACAGCCCCCACAAGGGAAAACTCAGCCCCTAAAACAACCTCCAGTTTACATAAATGGAGGGCTCCTGGGGTGCATAACAAAGGTTCCTGCAACTCCCTCCTCAGGTTTTATAATTTGCTATAGGATCTCAAGGAACTCCGAGGAGAACACTTTCCTTGCTATGACAGGATTATCATAAAGGATATTATAAAAATACGTATGAGTAGCCAAGTGAAGAGGTACAGAGAGAGAGGTCCAGGAAGGTCCCAGGATCCCGAGCTTGGGTTCCTGTGGAGTCGGGGTGCACCACCTCTTAGCGTCTGTACTGCTCGGTTGTCCAGAGTAGGGAACGGCTGTGATGTTTACTTTTATGTGCCAACTTCACTGGAACACAGGGTGACCAGGTATTTGCTCACACATTATTCTTGGAGTTCCTGTGAGGGCGTTTTAAAAATGACATTAACATTTGCTTCTGTAGATTGAGTAAAGCAGGTTGCTTTTTCTAGTGTGGGTGAGTCTTGTCCAGTCAGTTGGAGGCCTGAACAGAAAATGTTGGCCCTTCACCAAGTCCTTGTGCCTGAATGCCTTCAAACTGACACACTGACTTTTTCTTCAAACTCAAACATCCGTCCTTCCCAAGTCTTGAGCTTGCTGGCCTTGGACCTAAACTACATCATCAGCTCTCCTGGTTCTCTGGCCTCTAGATTTGGACTGGAAGTAAACATCAGCTCTCCTGGGTCTCCAACTCACCCACTTACCCTGCACAGCTTGGAACCTGTCAGCCTCCTCCATCATATGGCCCAATTCCTTATAACAAGGCTCTTTCTATCCAGGATGTACATGCACCCGATACATTCTGTTTCTCCGGAGCATTCCAATGCAGGAGCCAGCCTAGCCGTGTCTACCACAGCCTCTCACATGGAGTGAGGATCAGTGGGTAGTTCTGGGGCAGAACCACCGAAGACGTGTGCCAGGGTGATGGTTGTGAGGCTGGAGAGGCAGAGGAGGAGCCATCTGAGGCATATCTGGAGGGAGGAGGGGTGGATATGGGTTCCCAGTTTACTATGGGATGTGGAAGAGAAGGGTGGATGGAAGATGAATCATGTGTTTCATGTTAAAGTCACGACTAAGGTGGAGAACCTAAAAGTGTGTTAATTATGTTTCTTTATTTTTGATATGTTTGACATTTTGGGGGCCTTACAGGTCCAGGACGAGACTACTCCCAGGGTGGGCTAATTCTTAAAGATAATAACTATTGTTAAAACCATGCCTGTCAGATGCCAGTTCTTTACTGAACTCTAACACACTGAGCCAGTATCTCCCTGCCCAAGTCACCGGGACGAGGAACCAGTTGTCTAGAGATCACCCCACACCCCGTAGTCTGCGGGAACGACTCCAACTAGCCAATCTTGATCTGTTTGTGCCACCTCACCGTTCCCACGGAAATCTCAACACATGTTCTGTCCCAAGTTTTGCTCTCCCTTCTGCTCTGCCTCCTCACCAAACCTGATGCTTCCCTGTGGCCTAAGCCTCAGTAATATATTTCCTGTCCAATGACAGTGACCTGTCCATAGCACATCTCAGTCATCTCCATGAATTAAAACCCCAGGTAAAATTTGGGGATAGAGGGCAAGAGTTTGGGGTGGGATGGGCTGAGGACTGGTGAATTCTGTTGCCTTGGAAGGAGGTACACAGGGAGTATCTTGAGTGGGAGCAGTGTTTCGGAAACAGTAAGGCTAGGAGTCTAAGGCTGAGCCAGTGAATAGATGAACAAATACAGTACGTCCACACAGAGGGATGCTATCCAGCAAAAAGAAAGAAACAAAACATACCAAATATAATATGGATGCATTTGAAAAGATGCTACATAAAAGAAGCCAGATGCAGGAGACCCTACACTGTAAGAAACCATTCATGTGGCATGTCCAGAATTAGACAGGAAGTGGATTTGTGGTTTCTGGGAGCATTCCCACTGAGGTGGGAGTGGGGATTGACTGCGGGGTCCATGAGGGATTTCTTGGACCTGATGGAATATTCCCAAGCTGGACTGTTGTGATGGCTGCACAACTCTATAAACCCACCAGAAATCATAACCTGCAAAATTAAAATAGGTACATTTGTGACTTACAAATTATACCTTGACATCATTAACAAGGACCTGGGTCTCAAAAGACAGAGAGGTCTGGGGTGGAGAGAGATATTTGGAAAGTGTTAGCAGAACCAGTGGTTGAAGTTTGGGGCATAGGTGTGCTAACCTGGGGAGAGGGCATAGAACTAAAGGTGACTGCTGTTATCTAATTAATTAAAGCAAGCTGATATTTACTGAGTTTGTACTATGTCCAGACCTATATTAAATGCTTAGTTTTTTATTTTTACATCCTTACTGTTTGAAATAGGTACAAAAATCTCCTTGGATCCTTGGGTGCAGTTTACAGAACCAAATGAGGAAAAGGTGCAGAGCATGTTCCACTTACGAGCAAGGTGCCCCTCCACCCATTCTCTGTTCTCTGAGTTCTGCTTTGTGCCCCAGAAGTTGGAGTTGTAGGGACTGCGTTACAAGTGTCCTTGCATCTTGCTTTCCAGTTAAGTTTGGTCAGCAGACACAGGACGAAAAGAGATTGAGGTCTGGGATCTTTTCCACCACCCCTGGGCCCCACGTGGACCTACCTCTGCTTTGGGGTGGGGGTGTGCATCCTCCCACTGTCATACCTGTCTCTGTAAATCATTCCTTTTTCTGCCCCTTTAGGGTTAGGAAAGGTAACAGCTCCTACTTGTGGCAGGCAGAGCAATGATCTCCCAAAAGATGTCCGCCTCGGTCACTGGGAGCTGCAGTGTGTGGGCTTACTGCCAAAAGAAACTTCGCAGCTGTGCAAAGGTGAGGATCTTGGGGTGGGGAGATATCCGTGTCTGAGTGTGAGAGAGGTTCGCAAGAGCTCCATTGCTGGCTTCGGAGATGGAGAGAGGGGGCAAAACCAAAGAGAATCGGCGGCCTCCCAAAGCTGGCAAGGGCAAGAAAAGTCTCCCCTTGAGGACGTAGAGGAAGCACATCCTCGTTTTAAATTTTAGCCCTGTAAATCCTATTTCAGGGTTCTCATTTCCACAACTTTTAGCTAATAAACTTGTTCTGTGTTAAGCCGCCAAGTTTGTGGTTATTTGTTACAGCAGTCACAGGAAACTAATACACCACAGTGCGGGGGGCTGGGTACATCATCATCCCTCAGTAATTCTCCTAGCCCTGTCTGTACCCTCATTAATATCTCTCTATCTCTCTGGGTTTTTTTTGGGGGGGGGAGACAGGGTCTCCCTATGTAGTTCAGGTTGGACTTGAACTCACTGTGGAGTCCAGGCTGGCATCAAACTTGCAGCGATCCTCCTGTCTCAGCCTCCCAAATGCTGGGATTACAGGTGTGCACCACCACATCCTGCTCACTAAACTCTTTTTAACTGATTAATTTTAGTATGCCATCTCTTCCCTGAGGGGACCAGTACTTGTACAGAAAAAAAATTATCGACTTGCCTCAAATCACAGAGCTCATGAGAAGTGAAGTCGGGATTCCAGCCCAGACAGTGTGATAGGAGAGTCCGTGTAAACATCTCTGTTCTGCTGTACGGGTTTGTTTTCCACTGAGGACCACCATGCAAGGGTGAGCTGGATATTGTCAGGATGAGATTGGACAGGGCCATCATTTGACCTTCCACTTGATTCCACCTCACAGGCCGTTTCCTCTTCTGTTTGCTGTTTCACCAAAAGTAGAGATGCCCCAGTAAATCGTGTGGAGGCTCATGCCCTTCCCATGCATGCCTCTTTCCCTCTTTTCAGCGTGTCAGTCTCACCTGTAGGCACCACCCCATCTCTGTTCTGACAAATAGTATGGGAATCTCAGGAATGGATCCTTAGTCGCAGTTAACTTACAGAAACTCACTAAAGCTAGCTTAAGTTTCACCCGCTTGTTGGAAGAACAAAGGGGATTTAAAGGAAGCCCACTGCAGAAAGGACACCTGGCCCTTATGGGAACTGAATGTTACCAAGTGGCTTTTCTCTGTGCCCAGTAGTCTTGGATTATATTGCCTCTTGTTTGTTCTGATTACTTGCTCCATTCTCTTTGTGAGTCTTTGTAGCAAATTAGAGAACCTGAGCGTGTTTGGAGACCCTTGTAAACTTGCAGTTGGTGTGGAAGGGAGGACAATGTTTCGTGAGAACTGTGACCTCTAACCATCAGTGGGTCCCACCGTATCACATCCCGTTCCTGTTCTCATTTCCTTGTACGTCAAGAAAAACCCAGCTGATCTCAGGGAGTTGGTGATCCAAAGAGTTAATGCATATGCAAGTTCCTGAGTATTGATAAAAGAGGTGCTGAGCACAATATTCAGTTAAACTAACATTTACTGAAGGCTTTTGTAGGTAGGAGGAAGGCAAGGATCAGTCGATGCCCTCCAGACATAGATTAATAAGTGCACTGGATGCTGCACTGCAAGGCTATGACACTTGCTGGGGGCTGCACAGAAAGGCCACCCTGAGACTCCAGAGAAGGCGTTGATTCCTGAGAACACACAGTGTGGTCAAACTCAGGAATCTCAGGAACTCAGGAATCTCCCTGGAACTGGGACGAAGCCAACGGGCATCATCCAGCCCCTCACCAAAGTTTGTGATCTGGTATCTGCTGACTCTGGGCCCTCCTAGGCCTCTTCTCCAACCCTCTTCCATTTATCACCTTCTTTCTTTTCTCTTGTCTATCCTGATAATGACAAAAATATGACGAGTGTGGTGGTGTCTAAATGATTCCTTCAGCACTGGCACCAGCAATCATCTTAAGGAGGATGTGATCATGAATGATTGGCTTGGATTAGAAAAGGAGACCCACGGAGAGGAAGTCAAAGAGTCAAAGGTACAAGTCTCTGAATTGCAGAAAAGCAAAAATCCAGAGGAGGACATTCGGGGACAAGAGCTACTAGAGTTCAACTGGATGCTTTCTCATGATCTGTGGCTGCGCAGGACACATCCCACATTACCTAACTCCACACAAACTATGTCCCATGTCTAAGGCCCTCGTGCAAGTAGCTTACAAGGAAATTGAGGCTGATGCCTGAGTCATACCCTGGGTTAATCACACTGGGGACAAGGGCAGTAAGCACCAGATACTGGATTAATTCTATTCCGGCCACATTTGGAGTAAAAAGTGAAAAGAGAGGTACTGTGGGGAGGATAGTTGAGTTTCCAAGTTTTATAATGCAAGAGATTGGGCAATTTCATGTGTAACTCTAGGTATTAGGGGTCTTTTTTTTTTTTGGTACTGGGGATGGAACTCTTGACCTTGTGCTTGCAAGGCAAGCATGGCACCACTGAACTAAATCCCTGGCCCTTGGCTTTTTATCTTTATCTACTTATTGATCACTAACAGCTGAAGCTTTTTAGAAAGTACTTAATTTATATTTTGTACTTCTCCCACCTTCTTCATTTTCCTGGAGAGAGCTAATTATTCACTGTCCAGCGAGCATAGCTTTTAAGAACAGAAGTGGATCTCAGTAATAATTATATTAGAGCATAATCAGGACCATTTCCAGCTAATGAGGGTGCATGAGCTCCCCGATCTTTTCTCACTTCTGACCACCCCAGGTTGAAATCCCAAAATAAAGAAAAGACAGCAATAGTAACCTCATGTTTATTTCTTCACTTCAAAGCAGGGGACACCAGGAATTGTCCCTAATCAGTGGGTCACCCTGCGTGAGAGGGGGATCTGGAGCCACAAAAGCATTCCCAGCCTCCTCCTCACATCTCCTATAACTGGACCTCTGCAGGAGGTGCAGGGGAATTGGTTGTTGTGTCACTGGTCGGGGTGGAGTCCTCGGTCAGGGCCCTCTCCAGACTGGCGGGCAGGGAGCGGATCAGTCTCTCTCGGAAGTCCCTGCCCATGAAGACATAGAGCATCGGGTTGAGACAGCTGTTGAAGAAGGCCACGGAAATTGTTACTTTCACTGCAGTTCTAAGGTGTCCACTCATCCCACTCAAGAAGTCTCGGATTCTGATGGTGGCTATGAGAGCCACCACCTGAAAAGGACACCAGCAGAGAAAAAAGGCAATGACGATAAAAGAGAGAACCCGTAAGGGACGGCTGGATTGGATCAGGCCTTGCCTGTACATTTTCGTGGCAATCAGACCATAGCAGATGGCAACAGTGGACATGGGCAGGCTGAAGCCAATAATGAACCGGATGATCCCTCGCACAGTCTGCATGGAGATGTTCACTTTCATGTTCTCTTCAGGGTCTGTGGTCCAGGGTGCGAAGTCAAAGGTGCAGGCTGTTTTCCCAGGTGAACAGATCACTGTAGTCACACGAATGATAACTGGCAAGGTAAGGAGCAGGGCACATATCCACAGCACTATGATGACCTTCTTGGCCAGACTCACAGTGCGGTGGTTCTGGGCCCACACCGGATGCAGGACACAAATACAGCGGTCCAGAGCGATCAGAGCAATCAGGAAGACACTTCCAAACAGGTTAATGTCCACTATGGTAAAAATGAACTTGCACATGAACCAACCCAAAGGCCAGTTTCCTCCCCAGGCCTGCTGGACCATGAGGAAAGGCAAAGTCATAGAGAAAGAGAAGTCAGCTAAGGCCAGGTTCAGGTAACAGATGGTGGTGACTGTGCGCTTCATGCGGAATCCAGCCACCCAGATCACCAACCCATTGCCCAGCACACCCAGGACAAAGGTGACGGCCAGTACTGCATAAGAGAAGACGTCCAGGACAATATAGCCGGCAGGTGCAGTCAGAGTCCCTGCAGACTCGTTCATGGGGAGAGAGGCATTGGTCACCATCTTGTCCTTACCTGAAATTGTTTGGCAATGGGTATTGTTTAGTTATGACCTGCATTCGGGTTCTCATTGTCTTCCTTCAGCACCCACCACTTTCCCCAGCCACACTCTCTCACCTTCCCCTTGAGCTCCTATGCCAGCCAGAACGAGCTCACCACAGTCCCCTATGCCTAACGGTGTGCCGCATATTCCTGCACTTGTTACCATACACCTGCCAGGCAGATTACGTGCCTAAGGAAGATCCTGGCCCTGTGATATTGTATACTGTATATTGAGCAATAGGTGTGTAGAGAAAATAGGTGCTCAAACAAATATTGTACATGAGCATTGATAGTAGGACTCTTCACAGTAGAAAGAATATGGAAACAACCTAGCTGTCCATCAACTGATAATGAAAATGTGGTATTTCCACATGATTGAATATTTCGAAGCCATAAAAAAGAACAAAGCACAGATACATGCTATAGATGAATTTTGGAACATTACATAAAAAGTCAGGCACAAAATGCCACATATTGCTATGAATTCACCACATCCAGACTAGCGACTTCCGAGGGCTGGGGGATTAGATTATTGATTAATGGGAAAGCAGTTTCTAGGTAGTGGTTATAGTTGCAAAACATTTTAAATGCACCTAATGCTACTGCATTGTATACTTAAAAAGTAAATTTCATTATGCGTATTTTACCACAAACTTTTAAAGGAAAAAAGGTCTATAAGCATCAGGAAGTCAGTGGTAGAAAGCTTCAGTGACCAGACTCACACAGTCACGATTTAAAACCTCCATCCACAACTCTCAGATGCTGCTTCCTGCTAGGGGCCATGAAAGGACCCTTCCCTCTGTCGTTATAGAGGTAAAGCATAATAAATATTTGATTAGTTTTCCAAGATAGGCAGAATGGAACCATGAGGGATTGAGAGAGCACATATTACATCTGGCTGGTTCTGTGGTAGGAGGAGTCAGAACGGAGCTTCACTTCCCCCTTGTTCTCTGTGATCATCTTGGTAGGTGGGCAGGATGCTCTTCTCTGACCAGCGCATGGCTCAGTGTTCTTGGGGTGAAGAACAGCATGACACATGAGCTGGGCCTGAGATTTCGTGTGATGAGATATGCAAAGTATATGTCAGGCTTGGGCAAGGGAGCTGCCTTCTCTTCTCATCTTTGCAGCAGGCTTCTTCAAATAATTTTTGTGTGGATGTAGTGAGGTAACACCATCAGGCATGAGTCGTGGATTGACAGAGTCCATACTGAATAACTTTAGGAGTTTTCATGCTTCTCCTTCCTCCCCTCCCTCTCCCTCCCCCTCCCTCTGTCTCCCTCCCTCCCTCCCTGCCTTTGCTCCTCCCTCTCTTCCTTTCTTTCCACCCTTTGAGCAGGTCAGGAAACAGAACATTTAAGTTAATTGCTTAAAGTCACTTAACAGTTCCATGAAACTCCAACAAAGGTCTGTTTCTGACCCTGGCCTGTATGTTACCACGTCTGCAGCTGAAGAACCACACAGTACCATTCATCACATGGGGCTTCACACACTGGACCTGTGACTAGTCCAGATTGCCATAGGCTGTAAGAGCAAATGTCCACCAGATTTGAAAGACTTAATATAAAAGTAGTGTGCAGGAAGAGAGTAATGTACAATATCTCAATTTTTTGCACTGACTACCTGTTGAAATAATAATATGGCTATATAAAATATATAATTATTTAATAAAAGAAGGCATTAAGATTAATTTCATTAGTTTATTCTTACTTTCTTAAAGTGCCTGCTAGACAATTTTAATTTCATAGGTAGCTTACATTCTTGCTGATCCTCATTGTTCCAGTCTCAGAAACAACTTGAGATGCCCCTCTACCCTCCCTCCAACTGCCAGGTCAGGCTGAGCACTGTTTGTTCTCAAGAATCTCTAAAGTATGGTGGAAAACATAAGTGCAATGAAAAAGGAAGATTCCGCTGTAGGGGACCACCTTGCTGATTACTCAAAGCAGGCTGTGAGCAGTGTAGGCTGCAAAGCTAACCCTGCAACTGGCTCATTTTAAGAAGTGAGTTTGACTGAAGCTTACGTGACTCACAGAAGCACTTGGTAAGCACTACAGTATCACACAGGTTAGCACAACCTTCTTGCTAATGGCCACAGCAGAGACCAGAGAAATGGCCTGTGAAGCTTTGGAGCTCAATATGAGATCATATAGTAGCTGAGGTTGTAGTAACTCACACCCAAATTCCATTCCCATAACTAAAACTTTCTTAACTAGAAGGACAAAGTTCTAAGTAGAACCCTATATTTTGTCTATTCTGTTCTTAATTTGAGAATGTTTTGTCTTTTCCTTTACAAGCCTTGCCTGCATTAGTATCCATAGCAACTGCATGAATGCACATCCTCGCACATAGTTCCCCTTTACCGCAATCTGATTACCAATAAAAATCAGTGGTTTGGACTGACCAGGGCCTTTGCAGATTGCTCAGCACTGGCCATCCTGGCTCTCTACTTTTTTCTTTAATTCTATCTTTGAGTCTTTCTTCAACCCCACATCATACACTGGGCAGTCTCTGGTATTCTGCAACAACAGGTTAGGGCACACCAGAGAGAAAAGCTATGAACTATGTCTCTACCAAGATTCGGAGGAGAAAAATTGACTCACAGTGAACATAAGTCACCATGGCTGCCATTTTTTGAGTCTTTTCAGCCTGGCCATCACTGTACCACACCCTCACCTGCTTCTGATCTCTGGGAGTTTATACTGACTAAGCAACACCTCAACACTGAGTGAAGGAAAAAAACCCCAAAAGAAACAAAAAAACAAAAAAAAACAACCAGCCTTTGAGAGAGGAAGTAAGTTTGCAGTTCTCCAGCTGACAAAGCTGAATTGTGCTGATGGATCCCACGAGAACCTCAAGACCAGACTTCATGTCCTGCTGCCTTCTCCTCGACACTGGAGCCTCCTCTTCCGCCCCAACACAGCTAATGCCCTTGCCTCCCACGATAGCTGACCATTGGCCTGATCCCTACTCTGCTGTGTGGCTTCACCTCCATGATGTAAGAAAACAAGTGTCCTGGCCCAGACATGCTCTGTACTCAGCCTCCAAAACTTACCCCATCCTCTTTCTTAAGAGCTTCCCTCTCATTTGTCCCCTTTCCCCAGCAGCATCAATATTACCCCTCTATGCCAACATTCCCTTCAGCACCCCCATATCTCCTAAAACTTCTTCATCTTAAAAAATATTACTCCTCAATTTTATATTACTTTTAGTTTCTAAACAAGTCCTTGGCTTTCCTTCATAGAGAAACATCCAGAGAGAATGGTGTGAATTTTCTATATTCACTTTTTCCTCTTGCATTCCACTACAGTTCACTACAAAGTGTTTATTGTGCCCACCAATCTATGGCATTCACCCTTGCCAAGCTCCCCAGGCCCCATACGTGAGTCTCTCACCTGGATGATCCTCCAGCTGCCGTCCTTGCCTAAGTTGGTTCTAAGTTCTGATCTCCTGGGGACAGTGACTCTGCTCTAAGGAAGCTGAAGATATACCAAGGGGAAAGGGGGAAAGGAACTGACCAATTAGGAAATGAAACAGGAAACAAAAGTTCCTGATGATTTACAGTGACCACAAGAATGCACCAATGGAACATCTGTTTTCATAGCATTTGGGGAGTGGCCTGGATCCCTTCAGAACCTGGAGTGCTTGAATGTTTTCTTCAACCTCAGTCCTCCATGGGAAGCGGAGGTTCAGCTCTCTCAGCATCAAAGCTCAAGGAATAGGGTCCCTCTCTGTCAAGGAATCAAGAGAGAGGGGAAATATTGTGGTAAGAAGGATCTGTAGTAAGCAGTGAAAGGCATAGATGAAAAGGAAAGGGACACAAACCAGAAATACACACGGAGTTGAAAAGGAGATAGAGGAGTTCAGGCAACTGGACAGGACCAAGCACTCCCCATAGCCACCGCAGTGAAGACAGCCCCCCAGCCCCCCTCCCCTGTGAGCTCCTTCACAGGGCTCCAGCCCAGCGAGGTTTGAGTTTTCAGGAAATCTTAACTAAAGTTCCAGGGTATTTTGGATAAAAACATGAAGACTGGTTCAGAGACAGAGGTAAGAGCAGTTATCCAAAAAATATTTCCAATGCCTTGTTCCAAAAAGGATGTTTTTAATTCTAACTAGTAAACAGTTACACTTACCAATGACTTAAACCAAGGACATTTATAGCACACATTATGAAAATTTTGGAGGTGGTCAGCAATAGGCTAAGTGCTTTTTGAATAAAATAATAAAAACCATGCCTATTTTAACTGTGCCACTTTCAGTACTGTGGATTTCTTCCTGATTGATACCTCATGGTGGCAATATAGCTGCCACAGCTCCTGACTCCATACTACAGAATCCCAAGACAGAAGAATAAGGATGAAACAGAAAATTACCAAAGATTTTAAATAAAAAATGAGTTATGTACAGATTTCTATGTTATAAAAATTTCTTTGTGGTCATCCATAACAGATGCACTTTAGAAGGTTCTCAGGGGGTAGAGAGGTAATAAGAATGAATATGTTCAATAGTCACAAGGAAGGCAAAATCCTGGGGGAGAATTACAGAGAAGAGACTGGCAAGGGCAGAGCTATGCATGGAGAAGAAGGGACCAGGGATGGCACAGAGTGCTGCTGGACAAAGTTGGAAGTCTTCAGAAGTCGGACAGTTCCTCCTGCGGCTGGGCTAGTGGTATGCTCCTGCCTGTGCCCCATCGTGACCTCCCTTTATTAAAGCATAAGCAGGTTTTGTTTCTTGCTCCCAAATGGCCAATGATTAATGCACCAGGGTCTGCAAAAACACTCTGAACAGGGTGTGCAGCAAAGCTGTTAGGGTGAAGAAAAGGAGGAAAGTCTCAGGGTAGACTTGTGCCCTTGTGTGGTCCCATTGCCTAATTCAGGCATGCCCAAGGGAAGTGGCCTTGGGGCTGAGCTGGAGGGCAGGGAATCCCAGCTGGTGCTGCACAAATCCCCAGCCCTGTTAGTAGCTGAACTTCTCCAGTGACCTCTGAGGACAGCAAAGTCTCTAGCTGGGGGCCTGAGATGGTAACGTTTGGGCTGTAATCCTGCAAGGCAACAGTTATGTGGGTGGAGAAGCCATGTAGCCAGGGTGAGCCCTTTTCTATTCTCTTTTCTTTCCTTTCCTTTCCTTTCCTTTTCGCCCCACCCTACACCACCCTGCCTTGCCTTTTCTGGCTCTCTTTCTTTTTTTTTTAGAGACAGGGTCTTGCAAGAAGAAGACAGAGCCTGGCATTTGCTTCCTGCGCCCTGATACTCACAGACCCTCTGTCTCACACAGAAGGACGGAGCTGAGGAAACATCCAGACCTGCACTTTCTAAGAGTCTACTGCTGTCTCATCTGCAGTACCTTCAGGAAACTGTAAGGAACCTCTATTTTTCTCTCACCTGATTGGGTGTGGCTTGATTGTCCCTCCCTCTCCTTCAATAAATCTCTGCTGAGGCTAACAGCCTGACTGACTCCACAGGAAGCCAGGAGGTCACCACAGGAAAGGGGACCTCAGCTGGTGGTAACTTGTAGTCTGAAGATGTAAGAATTATGTTTTGTAGGGCCGGGGATTTAGCCCAGGGGTTCCATTGCCTGCCTCTCAAGAGCAAGGACCTGAGTTCAATCCCCGGTACCAAAAAAAAAAAAAAAAAAAGAATTATGTTTTGAATTGCTATTGTATAACAGACACTTCCTAACTTCTCATTTGGAGCTGTCCATATAGTACCCACCTGACTCAGACAGCTGCTGAGCTTTCAACTCGTAATGTACTGAGTGTAAAACACACCTGGCACGTTCAGTTCTGAGTATGAAAAACAGGATGCAAAGGATGTCATTAATAATTTTTATTCATTTTATTCTTATGTATTTAGTTTTTTGAGACAATATCTCAGTAAATTGCTAATGTGGCCTTGAACTCACTATCTTCCTGATTACAGATGTGTGCCACCATGCAGAGATTAATTTTTATTTTAGTAACATGTTCCAGTGCACAGGGTATTGGAGGGGGGAAAATAAATTAATCAACAAATAGACAAGAATCTCCTGAGACAGGCTGGGCCTGGGGAAGCGACTTTGTGTCATGGGTCAGGACTCCTCTACTACTGAGCTACACTCCTACACTTGAAAACAAAATTTGCTTAGAGAGAGAGCCTAAGTTACCCAGTGCCCATTCTCCTTTCTCAGCCTCTTGAGTAGTTGCCTTTACCGGCATGCACCACCATGCCATCCTCAATGCCATGTATTTGTCCTTTCGAAAGATTATTGGGTTTCTCTGTAGAGAATGTATTTTAGTAGGGAGCTGCATGTTTGACCAAATTGTTTGTGAGGTCAGTGAAAATCTGAAGGGCCGGGGACCAGGATAGTGGGGTGGGCATGAATCTGGCTCCATGTTCAGTATGTTTGGGATCCATTGGCCTAGGATTGGCTTGAAAGGGTAAAGGGAAAGAAACTGAAGATGAGATCTGTATGTGGAGCTTTGGTAACTGCATCAGTAAGTTCAGAATAGGCAGCACTGGGAGAGTGGGACATATCAAAGTTTAGTGTGGACAATGTTAGGCCTGGGGTATCTCTTGAATTCCCACGGTGAGGTGTCAGGAAATCAGTTGATTATATCACCATAGGGCCTCAGGGCAAAGCTGATGATTTAGATTAGAAATCATTAGTAAGACATTTTAAGCTGTGAGACTGGGTTGTATCACCTATGGAAAGACTGCAGAGGATGGGCGGGTGGGGACAGGCACAATCCAAAATTTA
Source organism: Heterocephalus glaber (assembly GCF_000247695.1). The sequence goes on along the minus strand of NW_004624832.1, from coordinate 3,302,034 downwards.
GACTCAAGTTTGGTGGACAAAACACCAGCATATTGCACTGGAAAGAGATTACCAAATGAGCTGTAAGTGGTCATGTGAGCATGGTATCTTCTCAAAGCTAAAGAAAAACTTGTCTCAGGAAGGAAGAAGTCTCATGGATCCTATGGCAATGGAATCATGACAAGAACGGAGAAGGGACTGCTGGATTTGGTAACACAGAGTTGTTAAGCCTCCTCCAGGAGACCACACTGGTGAGTGCTGAGGGCCAAGGCTATGTGGAGTGAGACCAGGAGCAGATGTGAGACAAGAAGAGGAGAGGACAGTTAGAGACACCCCCTTCTAAAGTCTGGCTGTTAATTCTTCTCACAGAAAGTGACCTTTTCAGAGAAATAGAGCTGAAGTTGGAAAGGAACATAGGCCAAGGATTGTATCTTTTTGAAGGAAAGGCTATCATAATGTGCATATGACACTGGGACTCAAATAGCAGAAAGGAAATCTGGGGAGTTATTTTGCAAAAAAATTAAAAGAAAAATGCAGGAGGCAAATTTTGGGGAAAGAGAGAGAGAGAGAATAGGACCACACTAAAAGGTCAGTCTTCTGAGAGTACAAGAACTCTTTAGCCATAGCACAGGTGTAAGCAGATTGGAAAGGTTTGGGGAGAGAAGTCTAAAAAGTTAACCTCAAATTATTATCATTTTCTCAGTGAAATATCAGTCAGGGGCCTAAGTTGAGTGTAAAAGTAGTGGAGCAAGTTAGGGGTTCTGAGGAAAAAGCAAAACCACTAAAATAATCATCATAAAGACAGGAATGTGAATGTACTAAAAAATGGTGAATTCACAAGAACTGCAGAGTTCCCATTTAGAATCCATGGTCACTGAATGGAAATCTTTGGTCACTTTAATCATTGTGACACTGGGCAAGTAATTTCCTCTCTCTGGCCTGTGGTTTCCTCTTGTATCAGAAGATGGTGACTTTTGGCCCCAAAGGAAGATGTTGTACATAAGGGTGACTGGTGCATATTAGGACCTCGCCACACAGGGGGCTACTGAGGTTGGCACAGGTTGCCTGGGTGACACAAGGCTCCCTACGCAATCTTGCAATCAGGGTAGATCCGCCATTTTGCAACTTTGTCTTGTTAGCCTGGCCCCATCTCTCACCGTACTTCCTGGTTGCATTGATGTTTTAAAATGAGTGAGTTAGAGATTACCAAATACATCATCTTTTAAATGCCTTGTCAGATGTTTGCAGGATAGGAAAAGAAAACCTGAGTCCATTGAGGAATATGGGGTGGGAGAGGGTGCAGAGCACAAGTCTGCAAGAATCAGGCCACTGAGACTGAGGTCCAATTCTGGCTCTGCTGCTTTCTAAGGTGGAGCTTTAAACAACAAATGTCACCAGTTCAAGTCTTCACTTTCTCTCCAACACAATGGTTACATTAATTATAGCTCAATTATTCAATATTTTAAATATCTTAGGTATATTTAGTGCTTTACACATATGAACACGTGCAGTCTGCAGGAGGCCCTGAGATGAGCCATGATCAGTAAAGGCAGCTGTTCTAGTATGGATAATGTTCATAAATAGCAGCTACCACTGTAAGAAGCACTGTTGTTGGTGGACCTTCAACTTTCATAACCCACAGCTGAGAAGTGAGCCTCAGGATACAGCACACAGACCACTAAGGACAACATTTTCCATTTGTGAAACTCGCAGGGTCTAGTGGAGATTTCCATGTCTTTTCTCCTTCCATCCTCACTTGAAAGTCAATCTTCACCGCAAAACACTTCCATTCTGCACAGGAGGAAACTGAAGCTCAAAGACATGACCATGTCTAAGAACTCACATTGGGGAGGTTTCAGAGAAGGGATTAGGATACAGATTTATCTAACTTGAAATCCCAGTAGTCTTTCCACAGCAGCAGTGGCTTTGAATGAGAGGTGACTTTGCCTCCTAGAAGAAATTTTTGATTGTCGTTAGCCCAGGGAGGTTGCTACCAGCATCTAGTGGGTAGGGGCCCAAGATCCTCCTAAACATCCTACCACACACAGCACAGCAACACTGAAGCATCAGGCTTCAATGTCAACAGTGTCAAGCTTGAGAAACCCTGCAGTACGTTACACGGTGACCATAGAAGACCCCAATGAAAGTTCCAAGGAAGATGAGAAAGGAGAAAGTAAGATGGGAAAAGAAGGAAGAAAATGCATCATTTCAGAACCCAAACAGCCCTGGGGAATCCCTTTCAAAAGCAGCACTTCCCAGCAGCGAAGGCAATAGCTCTGGGATTGGCTAACCTGGTTTTCAAATCTCACTGGCCCCATGTACTGGCTGGATATGATACTAAAAGAGCCAATGGGGCTATAGTTTCTGCTGGGTAAGAGAGAGAGGATGGTGACTGCTGCAGAACATTATTATGGATATTGAATGAACAGATCGTCCATAGTCACTACTTCTGAGCTGTGGTGATGGAAATATTTCCTCTACTGTTTACTATTTCTGTGACCCTCAGAAGGCTTCACAGTTGTTCTGACAGCAATTTATTCTCTTTTTTTGGTACCCGGGATTGAACTCAGGACCTTGCTATTGCAAGGCAAGCGGCAGCACCACTGAGCTAAATCCCAGGCCCTGACACCAATTTATTCTTATGGAAACTGAAAGTAACAAACACCGCAGAGCAGTTTTGTAGATCAGACTGGTCCCTGTGTCTAACACTCAGTGGGGTGCAAGGTCTCTAGTGAGGACCCCACAAATATTAGCAGAACTCATGCTCACAGGCAGTTTGACACAGAACATGAGCTTGCAAATTATTTGCTTCCCAAAGATGATCTAGAAAATTACTCGTGTCCCCTGACTTGGGGGGAAGAAATAGTGTGAGGCTCCTTCCTATTGGTGTCACTTCTTTTACCTTAACCTGTGCCTGAGTTGGGGAAAGAATACGAGAAATGAATGGTGTTGAGTCCCAGGTCTTAGATAAGACAGTGCACATTAATGGAAGTCTCCTTCTTTCATCACTAAATGAAATGTTTGGGGCAGAGTTCTTGGATTTTGGGGAGGGACATTGGTGACTGAATCCGTGGAAGACTGAGCTGCATCCTCAGGCCCCCTTTTATTTTGAGACAGAGCCTGGCTAATTTTCCTAGGCTGGCTTTGAACTTGTGATCTTCATGTCTCAACCTCTGAAATGGCTGGGATTAGGAGTGTGCACTACCACCCTCAGCCTATTTCCCAAACTTAAAAAAATAAAACTATGGAAGTGTCTTTGCATCTCTAGTTTAATACTATTTTTCTGAGTCTTTTAAAATTATGAGTGGTGGTTGGATTTTATAAAGTGAGTTTCTACTCATACTAAGATCATTATATCATTTTTATCCTTTTACAATGTGATCATAAACTACAGTGATTAATTTTTGAATGTTCTGCTTTCCTTGCACTCTTAGATGAAAGCACACTCATTTATGGTATTTTATCTATATTTCTTGTCTTTATAATCTGTCTCACTTGATTTGCTTAGCATATCTGTGTTGATATACAGATGTCTTGCTTTCCTCTAAAGTCCTTGTTTTACATCAGACTTAGACAGGTTCCTGCAAGGAGCAGAGAGCCCTCTGATGCTCTTCTCTGGTGTTGTACATTTCTTAAATGTTTAGAAAAACTCACCAGTTAAGCCAGTAGGGTCCTGGGTTTTCTTTCTGAGAAGGCTTTTACTAAGATGTTCAATTTCTTTAATAGTTACTTGACTATTCAATTTTCTTTCTCTTTTAGTTAAGGAAAACTATAATTTTTAAGGAGTTTAATCATTTAATAAAATATGTCAATGCTTTGGCATGAAATAACATAATTATGTATGAAAGTTGATAAGGTTTCTTTCAAATAATGAGAATGTAAGCTCTCTGACAATGAAGCTCATCCACTGATGGATCCTTATCCCCTTGTATGTAGAAGAGTGACTTTGTTTATTGAATTAATGAATAAAATTTTTTATTAAATTAATGAATAAATAAACATTTGTTGAATTAGTGAATTAATAAAACATATCAAGTAGGTGTCAAATGACAATGTTTAATTTCTGTCTTACTTTCTTGTCTCTGAGACACAATACCCAACACCCGCAACTCTAGGGAGCAAAGGTTTACTTTGGCTCACTAATTTCAGTCCATAGTCAGCTGGGGCATGGCAGAGGAGAAACAGCCCATGGCATGGTGGTGGGAAGCAGAAGGAGACCAAGGGAAGAGGGAGGGAGATAGACCCTTCCAGGCCACCTCCCCAGTGACCTCCTCCGACCAGGCTCCACCTCCCAACATCACATTTAGCTGCACACTCCTCAGTGAATATCACACCCCCATGATCCATTCGCTCCCAAAGCCCCACCTATGAGCGTGTGAGGTTGGGGGCTGTCTAGATAAACCATAGCAATCTCTAATTAACATGATCTGCAGCCTTATGACATGTAGCAGGCCTTGTTTAATGAGGTCCTGATCTCATGCACACAGTATTTATAAATTTGCATGTGGCTTACACTTCCATGAATATTTCTGGTTCTGAGTTTCTGCTTCAAATAAAGGACTTAGGCTAACTGTTGTCTGATGATTCAAATAAATCCATCCATCACAGGACACGGCCCTTTTCCTTGCTTTCTGTAGATAACTACAGAAGATGCACAAATGTTATCTTCATCGTGTAATACACTTTGCTAATAAATTGGCAAAAGAAACAACCTAGGTAAATATTAGGCAGTCCTGTCATCAGGGGCTCTTCCTCACACTCCTGCTTTTCTCATGTTGTGTTGTTTTTTCCTTCCCTCATCTCACTCCTAAAATAAGTTCTGTGCATTTCCAAAGAAGAGCGGTTTACCCACTTCATGGTATTCTTTTTTTTATTATTATTTTAATATTAAATTTATTGAGATATCATGAGATTAATACAAGTTACCTTTGGCCTCTACAATTACAAGAGGTGCTCATAGTGGTGGCCATTAGCTTCCAGACATTTATTAGTGTGGTGAACTGCTGAAGTGTATATACATTTTTTTGGGTGGACTCTGTATATGTGAAAGGAAAAAGTCAGATTATCCTTACTTAAAGATGACATCCTTTACACAGAACATCCAAAAAACTCCACCAAAAGACTTTTAGAAATAATAAACAAATTCAACAAAATAGCAGGATACAAAATAGGCACACAAAAAGCATGGAGCCCACTGAGAAAGAAATCCTAACCCTAACTCTCATTCACAATAGCTTCACAAGTTAAATACCTAGGAATTAATCTAACCAAGTGTCTTTGTTTCTTGATGTTGGGACACAATACTGCTGACACCCACAACTCTAAGGAAGAAAAGTTTATTTTGGCACACAGTTTGTAAAAGTTTTGGTCCACAGTCGGCTGGTTCCACAGCAGGGTGGCATGTCATGACAGAGGAGGCTTGCTCATGGCATGGGAGTCAAGGAGATCGAGGAGGTCAGTGAGAAGTCAAGGAGAAAAGAGGTAGACAGACTTTGCTGGCTTGTATCTTCGTAACCTACCTCTGACCAGGCTTTACCTCCCAGTATCACATTTAGCTGTAAACTCATCAGTGGACTAATCCATTGATAAGTATTGAACCTCCACAATCTAATCACCTACCAGAAGCCCCACCTATGAGCACATGAGGCTTTAGGGGAACATCTAGATAAAAACCATAATACCAAGGAAGTGAAAAAGTTGTAAAATGAAACCTATATTGCTCTGAAGAAAGAGATGAAGAAGACACTGATGCTTACATACCACTGTTTAAAGCAGCACAACTCACAATACTGTATCTAAATCATGGAAGCAGCCTGTATGCCCATCAACAGATGAGTGGACAAAGAAAATGTGGTATATATACACCATGGAGTACTTCTTAGCCATAAAGGAGGATAAATTTCAGTGCCTTGTATGAAAATGTATGGCTCTTGAGACCATAATACTAAGTGAAACAAGTCAAATTGAGGTAAATGTTATATGATTTCTCTAATATGAGAGATCCAAAATGTAAGACCGAGGGCCTTACCAAACGCTCCAAGGAGCTGACTTCAGCGAAGAACACCTGGGAAGGAACACACCGGACAAGTTGGAAAGTAAAATAGACCTTAGTCTGGCCAGACGGCACTCCCAAAGCAAAGTAGCTTAGAGAGCCGACTAGCCCAGAGTCCGAGGCTCTTTTTATAGGGGGTTGCAGGGGAAGTTAACAGGCGAAATTTACAGAAGAGGAACAAAGGTTTGTGGTCAGCTGACACGTACTGATGGCCAGCAGATGTTTGTAGATTGTTTTATAGGTAGCGGTGTCTGGAACATCAGTTTCAAACAAAGAGTTGAGTAATTTACTTTGGGACCTTATGGCTGATACAGATCTTATCTAGTGTCCCAGAACTAAGAAGCATCTTTATCTATTTACTCACATTCAATCACAGATGGGGCTAGGGGAGTTTTATGATTACAGAGTTATGCAGTCCCACAAAAATACAAATATTTTAAAGAGAAGAATAAAAGAACCATGTTAAGCATCAAAGGTGTTAACCCTGTAGAAATGGAAGGGGATCTGGTAAAGGAGGGAGAAGGGAGGGTAGGGAGAGTAAAACTGATCAAATGTGATATGTATATGTATCAGTTCTCCAAGCTGAATATAATAACTGTCACAAACATATACTAATAAAACATTTTAAAGTATACATTCTAGCAATTTAATCATATTCACAAGAATGTATAACCATTACTACTGTCTAATTCCAGAACCTAATTTGGAAAGTTCTTACCTATGGCTATGTTTTTCAGAGTTTTACTTATTTTATCTTCCAGCAGATTGTGTTTTAATATTTAGAGCTTTAATCCTTTTTTATTTTAGTTCAGTACATGGTGAGAGATGTGAGTCTAGATTCAATCTTCCA
>NW_004624832.1:3232359-3293422 GCF_000247695.1 Heterocephalus glaber | reverse complement strand
GAAGATGAGATGGCTGAGTGTGTCTGGCTTTGTTTCTGCATCTTCTAATCTGTTCCACTGGTCCTCAAGTCTGTTTCCTTGCCAGTACCATGCTGTTTTTATCACAGTAGCTTTATAGTATAGTTGCAGGTTGGGGATTGTGATACCCCCTGCCACTTCATGGCATTCTTGTCTGAATATATATTTTCCCGCCATGATCTCCAGATATATATACTCTTTAATGCCCAACTAGGACAGGAGGATTAATACATCCCTACCCTGAAGGTAGAGGTTATCTTATTTAGTCATTGCAGTAACACAGGTTTTCCTATCTAGGGCATTTGCTTTAGTTACTTTTCTCACCACTGAGACAAAATACCAACACCCAAAGTTAAAAGAGGAAAGGTTTATTTGGCTCACAGTTAGGAGAGGTTTCAGTCCATTGTTGGCTGTCTCCAAGGCAGGGTGGCCTGGCCGAGGGGCATCACTGAGGCAAAACAGTTCATGGCAAAGCAGGGCAGGCAAAAGGCAGCCAGCAGCAAGCAAAGGACAAGCAATGACCCTCTTTCTGCCCCTCATATTTTATCCAGGCTACTCGTCCATAGACACAAGCCATAACAGGGTTGAACTCTGTCTCTTACGGCTCCTGGCTTTTCCCTCCTGGCCTTGATCAGTTGCAATACAGTAGCACCTGCTATGTCCTCCCCATTTTTCTTGTCTTCATTGGGAGTTTCCACTATAGATGCCAAGTTCCTGATGCCTTACTGTTTACTGATTGTCTTTGTGGATGTTTTTAAATTTGTAGGACATTCATCATAAAGATACATGTCCAAATCTGATTTCATCTGAGGTATCAAAATAAAACGTGGAGGATATCACCCTTAGGGGGGATGGGGTTACTTCTTCTGTTTGGGGAGAAGAGTCTGAAGGGGTGTTGAGCAGCCAAAGGGTGAGCTGCAGTAAAACTGTTCCTGGCTACACAATATTCATCCCCTCATTGCTAACAGAAATGGTGGCCAGGTATGGTGTCCTGTAATGCCAGCATTCAGGGAGGCTAAGGGAAGAGAATTGTAGGTTTAAGCCTACCCTGGCAACATATGGAGACCCTGCCTCAAAATAAAAATGGGCTGGAGATGTAGCTCAGTGTGAAGGACTGACATTAAATCCCCACTACTGGAAAATAAAGGAAATAAGTGTTAATTTATCTAGCTACAATATCATGTTTTCCAGCCATCCTTCTATGTAGATGTGAGCAAATTCTGAGTAATTCAAGATACAAGGATTATATCACATCAACTTGTATATCCCAACATTTTCTTTTTCAAAAATAGTCATGCTTGGGCCAGGGATTTAGCTCAGTGGTTCCGCCACCTGCCTTGCAAGGACAAGGTCCTGAGTTCGATCCCCGGTACCAAAAAAAAAGTCATGCTTCCTTTTGTTTTCCTTCTTTCTCTATCTCCTTCCTTCCTTTCTCTCTTTCTTTTTTGTACTGGGGAGTCTACTGGGGCCTTCACACTGAGCTACAACCCCAGCATTTATTATTATTAACATCAATAATATTATTATATTAGTGCATGTTTGTGTCACATAATGAATACATTCACTGCGGGTGGTGGGTACATCTACGTGACACATCTTAACTCATTCTGCATCCTTTTCCTCTTCCCCCACCCCTTAATCCTCTTCCAATTTACCAAAGATCCAGCTCCCTATTTTGAGGCAGTGTCTTGCTAAATTGCTAAATTGCTCCAGGCTGTGCTAGAATTTGGAATTCTCCTGCCTCAGCCTCCCAGAATGCAGAGATTATGGGTATGGATCAACACTCTAGGCCTACTGGTTCATTCTTTAGAGCTCTAGATTCACAGCAAATTTGGCAGAAGATACAGAAATTGTCCATATACTTCTTCTGCCCACACACTCACAAACTCTTACATCAACACCACTACTGGAACAACAGGGGTTTTTTGGTACCCAGGATCGAACACGGGACCTTCGGATTGTGAGGCAGTCGGCGGAACCACTGAGCTAAATCCCCGGCCAACACCACTATAAGGGATACAATTGTTACAATTGATGAACTGTCATTGACACACCATTTTCACCCCAGACCCATAGTTTATATTAGGGTTCACTCCTGAAGCTGTACATTCTGTGAGTCTGGACAAATGTACAATGATGTATCCACAATTAGAGTGTCATCAATAATCCTTTCATTGCCCTAAAAATCTGTGCTCTGGAAATTCATCTTTCCTTCCTGCCTGATCTCTGGTAAACATTGGTGTTTTATGGGCTCCCTAGTTTTGCCTTTTCCAGAATGTCATACTCTTGGGAGTCACACAGTATGTAAGCCTTTTACAATCGGCTTCTTTCACTTAGCAGTAGGCATGTCTTTTTGTGGTTTGATAGCTTATTTTTTTTGCAGTGCTGAATAATATTTCATTGTCTAGATGTACCACCCATTATTCATCCATTCCTCTACTGAAGGCATCTTGGTTGTTTTCAAGCTTTGCCAAAGCAGTAAGCTGCTTTGAACATCCATGGGTAGGTTTTTATGTGGACAAAATTTTTCAATTCTTTTGGGTAAGTACCGAGAAGCATAATCGCTGGACTGAATGGTAAGAATGTAGGTGTTTAGTTTGATGTGATTGTACTATTTTGTATTCCCACAGACAATGAATGAGGATGTTTCACATGTTTGGCAGTATTTCGTGTTGTCAGTGTTCTGAATTGTTTTGTCTTCCTTCCTTCCTTCCTTCCTTCTTTCCTTCCTTACTTCCATTCTTTGGTGGTCCTGGGGATTCAACCCAGGGATATTCTACCACCAATATACATATCCAATCTTTTAATTTTTTTTGGTACCGGGGATCGAACTCGGGTCCTTGTGCTTGTGCAGTAGGCAGTGAAACCACTGAGTTAAATCCCCGGCCCCAATCTTTTTATTTTTTAATTTTGTGACAGGGTCTCCCCTGTCTGCCCTCAAACTTGCAATCCTTCCACTTCTGCCTCCCCGGTAGCTGGGATTCAAGTTTGCATTACCATGTTACCATGCCCAGGTCCTAAGATTTTTTTTTTTTTAGAAAGGGTCTACTGTGCCCTGTAATTCCACAACTAAGTAAATACTATCAGTTATAAGTAGATATTCATGTTAATAGCACACGTGTTCACAAATGTTTATTGCATAATTGTTCACAGCATTCCCAAATTGTAAACAATCCAAAGTTCATCGATCATAGAATGGACAAGTAGCAGTGTATTCATATAGTAAATCATTGTTCATCAATAAATGTTTAAAAGTTACACATATATGAACATTAGGTATTATGTTGAGAAAATCAAAGTCATAACAGTATAACTAATACAATTCTGTTTGTATTTAAAACTAAATCACCAAAATTAAACTATGCATTCAGGGAGACATAACTATGCACTAAAACCATAACGGAAACGGATGCACTGATTAATGTAAAAGGGATACAGGGAGGAGGAAGAGGAGGAGGAAATGAAGGTCAGGAGGAGCATGCTATGGCCAGTGGCTCCATGAATGTGGGCAATCAGCTGTCTTTTCTTGAGCCAGTATTTCTTTTACAAACTGTGTTGAACTGCATGCTTATTTTATTCATTTGTGTGTGTTAGATTTTTAAAATTCTCTACAGTTGAAAACAATTTCTTTAAATGTCCCCCAAACTCGGGTTCCTTTTTCTTGAGAGCTTTATGCTTTCTGAATTTAGGCTACTTGAAGTAGGGTACTTCATAACTCTAAGTGCTGCAGTTCCCTAAATTTGGATCTAGTAGGAGAACTGAGGGGTCAGTAGCAGCAGCAGTACACAGCTCTGGTGTGATCGCCCTGCAGTCAGCATCAAATGGCATTGAAAACTGACTCATTCGCTCCATTTTGTGGCTGCTCAAACACAAGGCATGGGAGTAGAAGTGTTTGATCTTCAAATCTACAACCTCATAGGAGACAATCCTAGCAGAGCTGGATTATTTCCCTGGGAACTCCCCCAAGAGGGAATTTCTAAATACACACGAACAAGAAACTATGCTTTCTAAATCCAGGAAATCCTTTTAATTTCAGAGTGTACATTCTGGAGTCTGTATCTCTGTCCTATATCTCTTCACCCTAAGAAAATCTGTGCAAAAGATTCATAATCCTGCCGGGGGAGGTGCCACATACCTATAATACCAGCACTTTGAGAGGCTGATTGGATGAGGAATTGAAATTCCAGCTTAGTCTGGCCAACTTGCCCTGTTTCAAAACAAAATTTTTTTTTTAAAGAACTAGAGGATATAGCTCAGTGTTAAGGTCCTGAGTTCAATATCCAAAACACTAAATAAATAATAATACTAGTTGAAAAATCCATAATCTTGGGATGCTGATATTTCCCATATTCCCTCTCCCAGCTTCACATTCCAGCAAATGCTCCCCTCTCTGAATCAGGGAGGTAGATTTTCAAATACGGATTAGGATATCAGCATCACAGCATCTGACTCATAAAGCCCGGTGAGAAGCTCAGAAATCTGCACTTATTCACAGGTTGAAATTGTTCAAATTCCCTGACCATTGTGATTTTCCTCATTACTAGCAATTGAATAAATACTCTCTTTAACTAATAACAGAGTAGGAATTAAGATTAGACCATGAGCTAGGGACCGGGGATTTAGTTCAGTGGTTTCGCCGCCTGCTGCGCCAGCGCAAGGACCCGAGTTTGATCCCCGGTACCAAAAAAAAAAAAAAAAAAAGATTAGACCATGAGAACAACAACTAATAGTAGGCCTTGGAAACACAGAGGTGATTTGCTAGTCCACAGCCCAGGACAAACCATCTCTTTGGAAGTGGCTGATGCTGCTGCCCCTGGAGGAAGGGTGTGGGCAGAAGTCAGGTGAGCAGAACAAACCTGGAGAGGAAGGCTGATTATGTAAAAATTCATCAAGCATATAAGAGATATTGATATAGTAGAAGGACATCCCTCAATTTTGTTTATTTATTTACTTATTTATTGTATATGCTTTTATTGGTACATTTTAGGTATACAATATAATGACATTCATCATTGGAAATTTGCACCTTTACATAATCTCTCTTGGTTCTTATTTTTCCCTTCCCCTGCTCTCCCTTCAACCCCTCCATCCCTCCCTATTTACAAAGACTTTGTTTCCATTTTTTCATTTTCTCATATTAATTCCATTCCCTTCTTTCCTTTCCCCTACCCCTCCCCATTCCCCTTCCCCTTTGGCCCTTTTCTTCCTATTTCACATTATCTATTATACCTTTTAGTCCTTATTTACACTTTCAGTTTCTCACACTGAGAAACTATTCTGTATTTACACACATGTGTCCTATTTATTTCACTTAAGAGTATTGCCTCAATGTGCATCCATTTAGCAATAAATGTCTCTAATTTCTCAATTTTGATGCCTGAGTAGTACTCCGTTTGATAAAAAAACCCCACATTTTCTTTATCCAGTCTCCACTTGATGGGCATTTGGGCTGTTTCCAAGTTTTGGCTATCACAAACTGTGCTGCTATGAACATGGGTGCACATATATCACTGTGGTATGATTCTTTTAATTCTTTGGGAAAGATCCCCAGCAGGGGAATAGCTGGGTCAAATGGGACTTCCCGTCCTAGTTCTTTGAGGTGTCTCCATACTGATTTCCACAGTGGTTGCATCAGTCTGCACTCCCACCAGCAGTGGAGCAGGGTTCCTCTTTCCCCACAGCCCCGCCAGCATTTGTTATTGGTTGATTTCATGATAGCAGCCATTCTTTCTGGAGTGAGGTGGAATCTTAGGGCTGTTTTCATTTGCATCTCTCGAATGACCAGTGATGTTGAACATTTTTTCATGTATTTTTTGCCATTTTTACTTCTTTGTCTGAGAAATGTCTGTTCATTTCAGATGCCCATTTTTGGATTGGGTCTTTAAATTTAGGAGGTCTGATTTTATTAAGTTCTTTATAGATTTGAGATAGTAGATTTTTGTCTGAGGTCATCCCTCAATTTAAAAAAATGCCACTATTTCTCCCATCAGCCATGCCCTTTACTCTCACTTGCTCTGGTTCTGACAGTAAGTTCCTGTCTCAGGTTTTGAGGCCAATAGTTGCTAAATGGTTGTTCTTGGCCACTGTGTTCTCTTCCAGTTAAAGCTGCAATCTATGTGTAAGTTTTGGATGATAAGGTGGAGGACGTAACGACCCAGTGATGTGAGTTTTGTGAGACATACAGTTGATGGACTTCGCCACCCTTCATATTGTTTGACCTCATTCTGTGTCCTGTGTATCAGTTGGTCTCTGTTCTGGTTATTATTGCTACATGACATCACACCCAGACCTTAGTGGCTCACAGTAACAGGAAGCGCACTTACTGTGTGTTATAGTGTACGTGAGTCAGAAATTCGGGAGTGGCTCCAGTGGGTGTCTGTGTAATGGGATCTCAGATATGGACTGAAACTCAGTCACCTGGATGCCTGACCAGGGCTAGAATACTCACCCCCAAGGGTCGTGCTCACAGGAAGGGCTCATGGACACAGTCCCTGGAGCTTGCGCTGTTCTCCCCCGATACAGTGTCTTTCCAGGACATCATTTCCAATCCCATAGCCGACACAGTCAAAATACCACAATCTCTGAAAATGGTTGAAAAGGTTGATGTAATGAATTAGGAAGATTCTGCAACCATGGCCCAGGAAGTGCCTGTGAAGAAAAGCTATGAAACGTGTCTCTGCCAGGGATTGAGGGAGGAAAGCTGTGACTTGCAGTGACCACAAGCCATGGCAGCTGCCATTTATTGAGTCCCTTCTGCCTGCCCGTCCCTATACCACATCCTTACCCACACTTGATCTGCAAGAGCACTGTGCTAACTAAGCACCCCTGACACTGTGTGACAAGAAGAAACCTAGGCTTTGGGTGAAGAAGTGACAAAGTCTGCAATTCTTCACAGGGCAAAGGTAAATGGTGATGACAGATCCCACGTAAACCCAGAAGCAGTCTCCATGTGGAAACTCATCCCTGCTCTGAAAGATACTGTCCTATGATGCTCATCTCCCTGTGACCCATAATAATAATGTCCTCTGCCTTCTCCTCAAAGCCTGGAACCTCTTCCACTGGCTCTCGCAGCTAATGCTCTCGGCTCCTGCTCCAGCAGCCCCGCTGTCCTGCCTGATCCAGCCCTGTTATCGGATTTCACCTCTGTGACCAGCGCACAAGTATCTGCTCCAAGTCCCACACTCTACTCATTCTCCAAATCTCACCCCATCCTCTTTCCTCCGGAGCTTTCCTCCTTCACTTGTCTCCTGTCTCTCCTGCAGCCTCGTATTCTCTGTTTTCCATCATTCCCATCAGTACCCCAATATGGTTCATAACATATTTGGCAAAAGGGACCAATTTCATGAAAGACAATCTTTCCACGGACGGGAGCCTGGTGTGGTTTCAGGATCAGATTCTCCTGAGGATCACCAACCTAGATTCCTCACATTTTCAATTCACTGTAGGGTCTGCCCTCCTATGAGAAATGAGCGCCTGGGAAGGTCTGACAGTGGGCGGAGCTCAGGCCGTAATTTAGGCAATGAGCAGCTGTAAATACAGATGAGCCTTAGCCCTCAGCCAGCTGCGGGTCTCTCAGCCTTTGCAGTGTGGCCCAGTTCCTAACAAGCCATGGATCTGCACCAGTCAATGGCCCAGGGGTTGGGCACCCTTGCTCAGAACTTCTTAAGATTTAAAAAATACTACTTTTCAATGTTACATTATTCTTTTCTCTACAACCATTCCTTGCTTTTCCTTCACAGAAAAACATCCTGAAAGAGTGGTGCAAGCTTTCTGTGTTCATATTCCTCTTGGAAGTCTCTCCAGCTCACTCTAGAGGGTTCCTGTGTGCACCAGTCTGTGGCACACACCCTCGTCCAGCTCCTCAGCACCAGCCCTCGTCCCTCACCTGGACGATCTGCCAGCGGTGGCCCCTGCTTGGGAAGCTCTAAGTCCTGATTCCTGAAGAGAGAGAGAGACTGCTCCAGTAGTCTCAATCGAAGATGTACCGAGGGGGCTGGCGAGGGGATAAGAACTAAAACCAACAGTAACAAGAAACAGGAAAACAAGTTTCCTCGTGCTTCAGAATGACCCCAAGAATGGACTGATAGCTGTTTTAAAGAATTTGGAGACTGGACTGGGTCCTTTCAAATACTCCAGAGCCTGAAGGTTTTGCTCAACCTCAGTCTTCTGTGGGGTGCAGAGGTTCAACCCTCTCCTCACCAAGGGTCTTGAAATTAGGTGTCCAGGCCCCTCTTGTCCAAGTAGTCAAGATAAAGAGAGGGGAAATATTAAGGTGAGAAGGATCTGTGGAAAATGATGACACACTTGTAGAATGAAGATGGGAGATGTGAGGCAGAAATGAGAGAGAGAGAGGGAGAGAGAGAGGGATCAGAAGTGCAGGCAGGACAGGACGAAACATCCCCACTCAGCCACCACTGTGAGCATGAAGCCCATAATCCCCACCCCTGTGCAAGCTCATTATAGGTTTCTAGCCCAGCAAGGCTTCAGTCTTTAGGAACTTTTCATCATCATCTAAGTTTCTAAAATATTGTGGAGAAATACGGGAAGAAAGATTCAGAGACAAAGGTAAAAACAGTCATCCCCAAATTATTTCCAATGCCTGGTTCTGATAGGCTGATTTCAGTTCTAAGTAATACACAATTACACTTAACAAAGGCTTAAACAAAGAGCAAAATTTATGGCTTACTTTACAAGAATCTTGGAAATGGGTGGTACTAGGTTTTGTTCTGTCTGAATACTGTAATGAAGAACCACACTTACTTTGACCTGCATATTTTACAATCTTCAATATTGTGGATTTCTCATGGCTACAAGTTAGCTGCCATATCTCCTGACTTCACCTACAGCTTCCCAAGCCAGGATAATAAGATCACTGAAGATTTTTAACCAGAAATGAGATACATTCACATTTACATTTTATAAAAATTTCTTTGTGGTCATCCATAACAGATGCATTTTAGAAGGTTCCCATGGAGGAGGGGTAAGGAGAGTCGCAAGGAAGGCAAAATCCTGGGGGAGAATTACAGAGAAGAGACTGGCAAGGGCAGAGCTATGCATTGAGAAGGGACCAGGGACGGCACAGAGCGCTGCTGGACAAAGTTGGGAGTCTTCAGAAGTCGGACTGTTCCTCCTGCGGCTGGGCTGGTGGGATGCTCCTGCCTGTGCCCCATTGTGTCCTCTCTTTATTAAAGTATAAGCAGGTTTTGTTTCATGCTCCCAAATGGCTCATGATATGCACCAGGGTCTGCAAAAACACTCTGAGGAAGGTTGTGTGGCACAAGGCAGCTGGGGTGCAGAAAGAAAGGAAAGTCTCAGATGGGCCCACTCTTGCCTGGCCCCATTGCCTAATCTGGTCAATGACCAGAGGAAGTGGCCTCAGGGCTGAGCAGGGTATGGAAAGTCCCTGCCAGGGCCACAGGATTCCCCATCCCCATGAGGACCTGAACTTCTGCATGGCATCTAGGGAAGTCGGAGGAGGGGCTGAAACAGTGAAGGCTGGGCTGAAATCCAGGTCTGCAGGAGCCAGGCACGCAGCCGGACAGACAGGTGGCCAGCCGGTGTCATCTGTGAAGGACTGGAGAGTGATCATCTCCCGCCCAACTGCACAGGGTCTGCGGCTGCCTCCAGGTTCTGCTCTACAGTGCGGTAGGCACACAGCCCGTGCAGCTGCGCCCACAGAGCCTCACATGGGGACTTGTTGCTGGAGCTCATCTAATTCTGATAGGGCACAGCATATCCCCCTTTGATTTCCTCCAGCCAGTAAAACAATGTCAATCTGTTCCTATCTCTTTTGATTGAGTGAGCTGGCATTACAGGTATGTGCCATCATGCCTCACTTGATATATATATATTTTTTTTGGTCCCAGGGATCGAACTCTGGACCTTGTGCTTTCAAGGCCATCGGCAGAACCACTGAGCTAAATCCCCGGCCTGTTCTTATCTCTTGTACACCCCATACAGAAACAGATGGAAGGCTATATTTGGCCCTTGATTTTAACTGCTGATTCTCATCATTTTACAATGAATTGAGAGTAATAATATTTACAGAGCATCTCTCTCTCTCTCTGAACATATCATATAATGGATGCAATGAATTCTTGTGGATAAACATTGCCTGTACCTCAACAATTAGAAAATACTCTTTATCTCCTATTTTATGTTCTGTTTGCATGGATCGCTCCGTGCTTAATATTTCAATGACACCTCAGCCAACAGTCCCAGAATCCCTATCTCTAGTTGAAGCTGCATGCAAGGTACATCCTCCCCACTTCATTTGTCCCTTCAGGCCCATTGCCATCATTTTATCTCATCGCTGTATCCCACACCTCTGTTATGGCATAAAGTGTTTCCCCTCCAACACCCAACCCCTTAGACCGTGACACTCAAGGCAAGACTTTTAAAGATGTAACCAAGGTGAAGCAAGGTCCTTAGGCTGGGCCCTGACCCAGTATGACTGGCCTCCCAGATAGGAAAGGAGATTAGGATGCAGATGTGCATGGAGCAAGGACCGCGTGAGGACAGCGGGCGGAGACACCAGCTCTGGGCCACAAAGAGAGGCCCCAGGAGAACCAGTCCTGCCCACACTCCATCTCAGACTCCAGCCTCCGGCACTGCGAGAACATCACTCTTTTAGTCGATCCACTCCCTGTGGTGCTGTGCTATGGCAGCCCTGGCAGACTGATCTACTCTGCTTCTCCTTGTGGGCTCCCATCTCGGCAGTGGCCCCCAGATCTACCCAACTACTCCATGCAGTGTTTTAAGGAGATGAGTACAAACTGCTTTGCATTTTCTCCACCGAGGAGCAGTGTCTGTGCCTCTTGCATTCCTCCTGGGTGGTGCTGGGACAGAGTAGAGTTGTAGGTTACCCAGTGAATGTCCATGGAGAAATGGAGAATTGCCTGCTGTGGAAAAACCTCATGCACTCAGCGTCAGAAGTATTGCTAAAGTGCAGAAGTGAGGTTTTCCTTAACCATCATTTCTCTTTTCCTGCCGGCCCCTGATTATTCTCCCCTCAGTAACTGTTTCTTCCATTTTCCTGACTTTCCGATCGAGAGAGCCTGGCACCCGATCCCTGGGCCCTGATATTCACAGGATGGACCCTCTGCTACCCACAGAAGTTTGGAGCGGGGAGAACATCCAGACCTGCACCTTTCTAAGACTCTGTTGCTATCTGCTCTGCGCTACCTTCTGGAAACTGTAAGGAACCTCCAGTTTCTCTCACCAGATTGGCTGTGGCTTCATTGTCCCACCCTCTGTTTGTCAATAAACTCTCTGCGGAGGCCAACAGCCTTGACTGTGCAGGAAGCCAGGAGCCTGCAACAAGAAGGGGCCGTAGCTGGTGGTAAGTTGCAGTCTGAAAAATTTTAAATTATTGTTCGAGTGCCTATTATGTGACAGAGACTTCCTAAGCTCTCAAAGAGAGCTGTTTGTATTGTACCCACCGGGTGAGGACAGCTACGGAGCTCTTGAACCAAATGTACTGAAAGCAAAATGCACTTGTTATATTCAGAGTACCAACAACAGAATGTAAATGATCTCGTTAATTTTTATTTCATTTTATTTATTCAGGTTTTTAAAGATAGTGTCTCTTGAATGCTCCATCTTCCTGCCTCAGCCTTCAGAGTAGCTGTGATTACAGACATGTGTCACCGTGCCTGGCTTAACAATTTTCATTTGGTAGCAAGTTCCAACAATAGTTTTTAATACGTTGGGTTAAATAAAATGTATCACTAAAACTTTCTCAGAATTTTTAAACTTCTCTTTCAACATGGCTACTAGAAGACTCTAAGTTGGTTGTATGGCTCCTGTGTGGGCTCCCATCGCATTTCTGTTGGACAGAGTGACCACGGGGACAGAGCGCCGAGGGAACTCAGTGGTCTTGTGGAGTTACAAACGAGTGCACGGGGTATGGGGGGGGGGATAAATCAATCAACAAATAGATGAGAAAGGTAACTAGCAGGACAAGCTTTACATCATGGGTCAGAAGACACCTTGAGGGTCATAATAGTTCGACTAAGATATAAATATTCAAAAATTGCATGGTGAGAGGGAAGCTCAAAGGGAAGGGCACTGTGAGCAGAAGGGAACTGAGAGCACAGAGTCAGCGACAGCACTGTGGTGTGTGGAAGAGGAGGTGACGGGGCTCGGTGTGAACTGGGCACGCGGGAAAGAGGAGTGGAGGGATGAGGTGTGAGGAGCAGGCTGCGCAGACACGGCTGCTGTGAGTCTGGAGGGAGGTGCTGGAGAGCACCGAGCAGAATGATGTCACGCCTTCCTTCTTTCTTGTTTGTTTGTGGTACTGGGCACTGAACCCAAAGACTGTACCACTGAACTATCTCCACACTTTAAAAAATTTTATGTTTATGCAGATGTCACTAACTTCCCCGGCCTGGCCTCTAGCTTCTCATCCTCTCCTCTCAGCCTCCCAAGTGGCTGGCATTCCAGGCATGTGCTACCGTGCCTCCTTACATGTCTTGATTTCGTTTGTCCTTTTGTAAAGATCATTTGGCTTTTATTAGAAGATGGATTTTGGCAGAGGAGTATGTTCAGGACCAATTTGTTTGTGAGGTTATGAAAATCTGCAAGCCCACAGACAAGGGCAGAGGGTGGGGATGATCCTGGCTGCGTGTTCAGTGTTCGGAATCTATAGAGGTGGGACTGAGTTGGGAGGTAAAGGAAGAGAGATCAGAGATAGGTTCTCTATTTGGAGCTTTGACAACTGAATACACGAGTTCAGCGTGGACAGGGCACTGAGAGAGTGGCTTGTCTGGGAGAACAGGACATATAAGAGTTTGGTTTGGGCAGTGCTGGTGTAAGTCTGGGGGTGTCACTTGGATTATTAGGGGAGATACAAGGAAAGCAGTTGATTCTATCAGGCTGGAGGGCTAGAGCAATGCCAAAGCTGATGATTTAGATGAGAAGTGATGACATATTTTAAGCTGGGAGACTGGATTGTATCACCTGAGTAAAGACTATAGAGGGAGAATGGGGTGAGGGGACAGGCACGACCCCAACTTTTAGACTCAAACTTAAAGCCCTGAAAAAGCTGGTAACCTGAACTAAAAAAAGTTGGAAAACTGAGCTACAGAGACTATGAAGTCTGTGTTGTGTGTGCATTTTATCATCTCAAAGCAAAAGAAAAACAAATGTCAGGAAGGAAGAACTCTGATGGACCCTGTTTCACTGGGCATCAGGATAAGAACGGAGAAGGGACGCTGGACTCAGCGATATGGAGTCACGGAGCCTCCTCCAGGGGCCACATCTGGAGTGTGGAGGACCCAGGTCACCTGGAGTGAGACCAGGAGAAGACGTCAGGTGAAGAAGTGGGGAGGACAGTTGAGTTTCCCTCTTCTAAAGTCGTACTGAGATTCTTTTCATGGAAAGACGCTTCCCCATAGAAACAGGGGTGGAGTTAGACAGGAACAGGGGACAAGGATCATATCTTTTTAAAGGGAGGGCCACTGGTATTATGAGTTTATGTAACAGTTGGAATGATTTAGTAGAAATTAAATCTGGGGAGCTTGGGGACAGAAAATAGAAGAAAAAGTACAGGCGTCAAGTTTTGGGGAAGGTGAGCGAGAAGGATCCAGAGCAAATGAAGAGAGTGATTCTTTGAAAAGGACAAAAATCCTTTTTACTCACAAAAACAGGTGCAGGTAGACTGGAGGGTCTGGAAAGAGAAGGCTTAAAAACTCCCATCTAATTTTAACATTTTCTCTGTGAAATTTCAGTCAAGTGCATAAGTTCATGTAGGATTGTGGATGAGGTAGGTGATTTGCAGAAAAAGAAGCACTTAAAGGTGTTTTAAAGACAGGAATGTGAATATGTTAAAAAGAAAGTAGTGCGTTCACAAGGACTGCGGAGTTTCCATTTGGGATCTATGGCTATAAAATGAAAGTCTATGGTCACTTTAATGATGGTGACATTGGGCAACTAACTTCCTCTTGTATCTTGAGGTTTCCTCTTGTATCACATGATGGTGACTTTTGGCCCAAACAGAGGATGTTGAAACTAGATGACTGGCGTGCATTAGGTCGGACCATAGGGGACGCTGTGGTCAGCACAGGTCACCTCTGTGACTCCTAGCTCTCCCCACCTTAAGACTAGGGTGACCCATCATTTTGCAACGTTGTCTTGTTAGCCCGGCCCCACCTCTCAGTGTGCTTCTTGCACTAATGTTTCAAAATCACCGATTTAGAGATTATTGAGCTCATTGTCCTCCAATGCCTCCAAGCGCCTTGTAGGATGTGTGTAGGGCAGGAAAAGAGATCCTGAGACTGTTGAGGAACATGGGGTGGGAGAGGGCGAAGAGTGCATTTCTGGATGAATCAGTTGACTGAAGCCAAATTCTGGCTATGCTGCTTTCTAACTGGGAGCTTTGAATAATTAATGCAATGAGTCTGTCTTCACTTCCTCTTCTATACAGTGGTCATATTAATATGATCAACATTATTCGACATTACATTCAGTGCTGCACACATATCAACATGTGTGGTCTGCAAGGGCTACTGTGATGAGCTGAGCAGTGCAAAGCAAGCTGCTCCAGGGTGGACAGTGTTCACAAGCAGCAGGCACCACTGTTAGGAGCATTGCTATTGACTGACTTGAAGTTCCATAACGCCCATCCAAAACATTGTGAGCCAGCTTGTTAAGCCTCACATGGTCCATCTAAAACTTCCACATCTATTCTCCTTTAATCCTTTCATGAAAATCAGTCTTCCTCATAAAACCATCCCCATTCTGCAGAGGAGGAAACCAAAGCTTAAAGGTTGACCTTGTCTAAGAACTCACATTGGGGAGGTGTCAGAAATGAGATTAGAATACAGATTTATGCAACTCTAGACCCCAGTGGTCTTTAACTACAACAGTGACTTTTAAAAGGGATTATTTTGCCTCTCAAAGGACACTTTTGGTTGTCATTACTGGTGGGGAACTGCTACTGGCATCTAGTGGACAGAAGCCAAGGATGCTTCTACCCATTTCCAGTGCGTGGACAATCTCCCCAAAAAAGGAAATATCCAAGGTCCAATGTCAACAGGGCTAAGTTGGAGAAATCCTACAACTCATTACACAATATTACATAGAAGACCATCGTGAAAATGACAGAGAAAATGAGAAAAGAATGGGGTAAGAAGGGAAAGAGAAGGAAACTAATCATACCAGGATATCAGGAGATGGGGAGGGGGTCCTACCTACCTATTCCAGGCACTCCTGGGGGAAGCCCCTTCAAAGGCAGCACTTCGGCCTAGCAAAGGCAATAGCTCTGGGACTGGTTAAACCTAATTTTCACATCTTGCTGCCCCAATGAAGGGGCTCGACATACGCTGAAAAACCCAACGAAACCTTTGAGTTATGGTTTCTGCCTGGTAAAAAAAGAGATGACAGTTAGTACCTGTCATATTCTTATGATAATTCCATGTGAGCAAAGCTTCAGTCATTGTTGAACTGAAATGCTTTCTGTACTATTTACTATTTAAGTGAGCTTCAGCGGTCTTCACAACTGTCCTGAGCATGAACTTATTCCTATGGAAACTAGAAATAACAAACACTACTGAAATTTTGTACCTCAAATCGGTCCCTGTGTAGAGCAATCAGAGTCCATGGTCTCGAATGAGAAGCCCACAAACAGTAATAGAACCTAACTGCTCTCATACTGTTTATGACACCGAACATTGAAGCCGTGCAAATTATTTTCTTCCCAGAGATGATCTGAGGAATGGACAATGAAATGTGCTGTGTTGCAAGTAGGGATGAGGACCCTTTTGCAGAGTTCCTCTTGCACAGAATCCGGAGGATGTGACATATTACCACATAGTACCAGTGCTGGCTCAGGAATGTTTTCAACTGAAAACTCTAGGCAAACCCTTAACTAACTGAAATACTGACCAGACAAGAGTTCTGAGTCTCTCACAGGGGGCAGGGACAGGATCTAGTAGACTGTATGAACTCGGGGCTGAAGGAGGGTGCAGAGCTTTCTGAAATTTTTCCATATGGTTGTGGGTGGAAGCAGATGTGAAGCCTGTGAGTGTGAGTCTAGTGCTGTCCTCACTTTGTGAAGCTGCCTCTGCTCCATGTTGTGATGTCTGTGCGTGCTCAGGTTGGCCCTGGTGCTGATGGACAGAGCTTGGAATCCTCTTGGATGAGAAGGAGATGCATACTCGTCATTGTGAGAATGTGGAGAACTCCTTTCCCATAAGAAAATCCTCAACAGTTCCAATTTTATGATATCACTGGCCATCAGGCTCGGTAGATGGGTCCTCTGGTTAAAGTAGGAGTTAGAGTGGCAGGTGATACAGGATCTGAATAGAAAAGCTGCAAAATAAATCAACATCTGAGAAATGATCTTTGCTGCAATGTTTCAGGTGTGAGCAGGATGGCATCGAACTTCTCCATCCCTTTCAATGGATCTGAAGAAATGCCTTATGAATCAACTGGCTACGCTGTTCTGCGGATACTCCCATTGGTGGTACTCTCGGTCACCTTTGTCCTGGGTGTGCTGGGCAATGGCTTGGTGATCTGGGTGGCTGGATTCCGGATGGCGCACACAGTCACCACCATCTGTTACCTGAACCTGGCCTTAGCTGACTTCTCCTTCACTGCCACCCTGCCTTTCCTCATTGTCTCCATGGCCATGGGAGAAAAATGGCCTTTTGGCTGGTTCCTCTGCAAGTTGATTCACATAGTTGTGGACATAAACCTGTTTGGAAGTGTCTTCCTGATTGCTCTGATCGCTCTGGATCGCTGTATTTGTGTGTTGCATCCAGTGTGGGCTCAGAACCACCGCACTGTGAGTCTGGCCAAGAAGGTCATCATCGGACCCTGGATTCTTGCCCTAGTCCTTACCTTGCCAGTTTTCATCTTCTTGACCACAGGAAGTGACGCGAACGGGAACACATACTGTACCTTCTCTTTTGTATCCTGGGGAGACACTATTGAAAAGAGGCTGAAGGTGGCCATCGCCATGTTGACAGCTAGAGGGATCATCCGGTTCATTATTGGCTTCAGCATGCCCATGTCCATGGTCGCCATCTGCTATGGGCTCATCGCTGCCAAGATTCGCAGAAAAGGCTTGATGAATTCCAGCCGTCCCTTTCGGGTCCTCACTGCTGTTGTGGCTTCCTTCTTCATCTGTTGGTTCCCCTTTCAATTGGTTGCCCTTTTAAGCACTGTGTGGCTCAAAGAGATGTTGTTTGAGGGCAAGTACAAAGTCTTTGCCATCCTGGTCGGCCCAGCAAGGTCCCTGGCCTTCTTCAACAGCTGTCTCAACCCAATGCTCTATGTCTTTGTGGGGCAGGACTTCCGAGAGAGACTGATCCACTCCCTGCCCGCCAGTCTGGAGAGGGCCCTGAGTGAGGACTCAGCCCCGACCAGTGACACAGCCACCAATTCTGCTGCACCTCCTGCAGAGGAGGAGCTAAAAGCAATGTGAGGAGCTCAGGTTCATTTCTAGTCCTGTCCTGATCCTATGTCTAGCTTTTTCTCTCCTTGAGTCATGTGACTCAACATCTACAATTTATCTCATTTTATTTGCTTTGAATGGCAGTCATTATGATTATTTAAATATGATTCTATTGTTTTATTTTCCTCTCATATCTTTGTTTAACACTGAATTTATAATGGTTTTCTAAAAGGAATGGGAACTCTCTGAGTCTATTCTGATATTTTATCTTTCATAAATGTTTAGAAAAATTCACTAGTGAAGCCAACAGTATCCTGGGTATGTTTTTTTCTGAGAAGACTTTTAATAACAAGTTCAATTTCTTTAATTCAGTTTTCTTTTTTTCCCCTTTCAGTTTTGGTAAACTGTAATTTTTAAAGAGTTTAATAATCTCATCGAAACAGTCAAATGTATTGGTATGAAAAAGTGTGAGCATGTATAGAGCTTGATATGGTCTCTTTCAGATGATGAGAATGTAAGCTTTACGTAGGCAGGGATTTTGTTCAGTATCATTCACTGATAGATCCTCCTCCCCTGTGTGTGCGACAGTGACTGCTATGTATACTGAATTAATAAATCAATAAATATTTATTGAATTCAGGAGTCAATGAACAACTGTCTAATTTAGGTGTCAAGGAGAATCTTTCATCTCTAATTAAGGTGGCCTCCAGCCCTTGCAACACGAGCAAGGTCGTTTATATTAAGCTCCTGTCCTTGTGCACGCAGTATTTATGAATTCGCACGTGGCTCCCCCTTCAGGAATGCCTCTGGTTTTGAGTTTCTGCTTCAAAGGAAAGACTCTGGATAACTGTTCTCTGATAACTCTGTTTTTATGTAAATCCACCCATAACAGTGCTTTGCCCTTTTCTTTTTCTTTCTGCAAATAGCTACTCCTAGTGGGCCTCCACTGTATGGTACACTTTCCTGAGGAGTTGGCCAAACACATGACCCTATGTGAGTATTCAGCAGCCCTGTCATGAGGAGCCCTTCCTCACAGCCCTGCTTTGTTCATTAGCTGTCTCCTCCCTTCCCTCACATTGGCCCTAAACTTCTTAGCATTTCCAGTGCAGAGCAGTTTTCCCATTGCACTTACATTCTTGAATCCTACATATTCATGCTTTCAGTGTCCCAAGAAGTTGCACTCTTTAAGGCCCAACTAGGATGTGGCCATAAAAAACAAGAAACAAAGAAAAAGCATAGGAGGGAAAAGCTAGGAGTCACAAAGTACAGTGCACAACCTCCAGGTCAGAGAATCTGTGTGTCTGCCTTGGTTAATTACGAAATATCATCCATCTCCAGGACTAGGAGTTCTCACTTTTCCTGGCCCCCACCTCTGGAGTAGCATCTGCTGCATCTTCCTCATTTTTGTTTTTTCATTAGGAATTTCCACTGTGGATGCCCAGTACATGTTACCCCAGTGTACCCTGGCTGTTGGTGGAAGTTGAGGATTTCTTTATGTCTGTGGGAGACTTTACCACCAAGGCACACATCCAGATCTGATTGTGTCTGAGAATCCAAAGTAAAACTCTGGGGATATCCCCTGGGAAGGATGGGGTTAGTTCTTATGTTTTGGGAGAAGAGGTTAGAGGGATGTTGAGTAGCCAAAGTTGATCTTCGGCAGAGACTGTCCCTGCCACTCCATATTCATCCCCCATCTGCACTAACAGAAGCGGTTCATTGTTGGCATGGTGGTGCAGACCTGTAATCCCTGCACTCTCCGAGGCTCAGCCAGAAGAATGGCGATTTCAAGCCCAGCTTTGGCAACATAGTAAGCTCTTGTTTTGAAATAAAATATAAAAATGGAGTGGGGATATAGTTCAGTGGGACAATCCTAGGTTCAATTCCCAGGTAATGAAAAAAATGTGGGTGGCAATTAATCCATCTACAATATCATGTTTTCCATCGATCCTTCCATGTAAATGTGAGTAGATTCCAAGCAATTCAAGATGCAAGGATTGTATCACATCAGCACATATGAGGCTGCTATGTTCTCTCTTTTATTCTGATAGATATTTATTTATTTAGTATGTACTGGGCTTGAATCCAGGGGATTTTTACTGAGCTTCATCTCCAGCCACCCCTTCCCCGCTTTTTTTGATACAATGCCTCATTATTTTTTCTAAATTGTCAAGACTGGGCTCAAACTTGTGATTCTCCTGCTTCTGTCTCTGAGACTGATCGATTTCAGGTGAGCCCCACCACATCCGGCCTAAACTTTAGCAGTTATAGTTCTAGATTCACAGTAAATTTGGCACAGGATATAAAGATTTCACATATGCCCTCCCCCCACCCCGCAAATTTACAGCCTCTCCTAATATCCGCTCCACTCTCAACTGATAGAGCTTTTACCAATGTTGGACCTTCACTGACCATCGTCAGTCATTAACCCTGGGGTTCACTCTCGATGTTGTACATCCTATGAGACTGGACTAATGTGCAATGGCATGTACCCACCATTACGGTTTCATGAAGAGCCCTTTTCCTGCCCTAAAAATCCTTTGGGCTCTGACCATCATCCCTCCCTTTTCCCTAATCTCTAGTAAACACCACTGTTTTACTTGCTCCCTAGTTTTGCTTTGCCCAGAATGTCATGCACTTGAGTTGCACAGTATGTAAGCCTTTAGGATTGACTTCTTCCACTTAGCAGCATGCATTTACATTTCCTCTACGGCTTGATAGCCCATTTCTTTTTAGTGCTAATATGCCATTGTCTGGATGCACCACAGTTTATGCATTATCTTACAGAAGAACATCTTCATTGGTTCCACATTTTGGCAGTTATGAATACAACTGCAGTGAACATCCATGTGTACATTTTTGTGTGGACAAAATCCTTTGGATAAATACCGAGAAACATGATTGCTGGGTTGCACGTTAAGATATGTGTGTTTGGCATTGTGAGAAACCACCAAAGTGCCTTCTGATGGCATTGAACTGTTTTTTGTTCTTACACGCAATAAATGAGATGTTCCACGTGCTCAACAGTATTTATGTTGGCATCCTAGGTTGTAGCCATTTCACCTAAGTGCAGAGTCATATCTCACTGTTTTGTTTTATCTTCCTTCCTTCTTCTCTTCCTCTCTCTCTCCCTCCCTCCTTTTTTTCTTTTCTTCTCTTCTCTTTCTTTATTATCTTCTTTTTTCCTGATACTTGTATTGAACCCACAGCCTTCAAACTAGGTACAACCCAGTCCTTTTTTCAATTTTTGCTTTGAGGGAGGGTTTGCTAGTCACTGAGTTGCCCACTCTGGGCTCAAAATTGTGATTCTCCCACCTCAGCCTCCCAGAGAGCTGGTAATACCACCCCGTGCCACCACGCCCAGCTCATCTTACTGTTTCAATTCACTTTTTCCCAATCATTTATGATGTGGCACATCTTTTCATATAATTATTTGCAATCTGTATATCTTCTTTGTTGAGCAGTTTGTTAAGGTCTTTGTCTCATTATTAAAATGAGTTGTGTTTGTATTACTGAGTTTTATGATTTCTTTGTATGTATTGCATACCAGTCCTCAATCAGTTATCTTCTGAAAATAATTTTCTTCCACACATGTCTTCTTATATGTATGTATGTTTGCCTATAAAGTAAATTAAAAGACATGCAGTGGTGCACGCCTGTAACCCCAGCTACTCAGGTGGGTGAAGCAGGAAGATCACAAGTTTTGGACCAGCCTGGGCAACCTAGCGAGACCTTGCATCAAAACAAAAAATAAGAAAGGGAGGGGATGTAGTGGAGTGTAAGATCTTGGGTTCAATCTCCTATACTGCCAAAAAACAATGCACCATATAACTTAGTTGATTTATTTGATATTATCCATTGCCAGGGCTATGAAGCCCTTTTTCCATCTCCAGAGCAATTTTCTTGGTTTGTGTCTATCTTAAAGGCTGATAACATTAGTTTAAAAACACCAACCTAATTAAGGAATTACTGTTTCATTTTGGTGTTGTAGAGGCATTGTAGCTATTGTTTTTTTAGTGTGATAGTGGTATTGTGTTTGTTTTGGTGTTATAGTGATACTGTGGTTATTTTTTTAATGACCCCCGTTAGAGATACAGACTGAAGTAATTTAGGACACAATACCTGAAATGTGCTTTAAAACATTGTATAGTAGAAGAAAGCAAAGATAAGTAAAATAAGATGGACAAATATAAATATATATATATATATATATGCTAGTGAATTATTATACTATTTTCTTTACTTTTGTGCTTACTTGTGATTTCTATTGAGAGTTTTTTTGATCTTAGGGGTGCTCTACAGCTGATCTACAACACCAAACTTTTAAATTTTTTTATATTAAGACAGTAGCTTTTTAAATTTCCCAAGCTGGCCTCAAATTTCCAATTCTCCTGTCAGCCTCCAAGGTGGCTGGAATTACAAGCATGCCTAGCCCTTAAGACTTTATTTGAGAAATTCTCCTATGCCCAGCGATTCCACACCTAACTAAATATTCTCAATTATATACACACATTCATGTTAAATTGGATTCATGTTCACAAATATTTATTGCAGAATCATTTATAGTAGCTCCAAAGCATGTATAATCCAGAAGTCCAGTGATCGTAGATTGAACAAGTGCTAGTATATTTCTATAGGAACTCATTGTTAATCAATAAATATTGAAATAATTATGATATATATCAATGCTAGGCATTCAGTTGAGAAAATAGAAGAATAACAGGTTAAAAAATGATTCTGTACATATAAAAAAATTTAAGACATCAACATTAAAATACACGTTCAGAGCAAGGTCGTGAGTTTGATCCCCAGTGCCAAAAATTAAATAAAAATAAAATACACACACAGAGACACATAACTATGCAGTAAAACAATCAAGGAAAAGATGAATTAATTACCACAGTAGTCAAGACGGTGATTACAGTGAAGAAGGAGGGAGCCAGAATCAGCACGCAGCGACTCTGGGAATGCAGGATCTGGCCCTTCCCTTGGGCAAGTCTTTTCTTTCACAAAGTGTGTTCATCTTCACGTTTTTTTCTTACTCATTTGTATGTGTGTAGGTTTCTTATTTTTCTGCCTTCTAAAAGTTTAAAAGCCAAAGTGGGGTCCCTCTTCCTTTAGCTGTATACCTTGTGAATTTTGGCTACTTGAAGTAGGGCACTCCATTCATAAAGAGGCTGAAATTCTCTAAGTTTGGACCTAGCAGGGGAACCCAGTGGTCAAAGGCCCAGGAGTAAACTGTTCTGGCAGGAGGCTACTGGAATCATTCTGTGTCTGAAACGCCAAGGAGAACTGACGCATTCCAAATGGAGCGCCATCTGGTGGCTACTCAAACCCAAGGCAAGGGAGCTGAAGTCCGCTTCAGCTGTCTAATCTCCTTGGAGACAACCCTAGGAGAAGAGAGTATTCCCCTGCGAGCTCCACCAGAGGGAATTTCTAAGTACACATGAACAAGGAATTTTCCTTTCTAAATCCAAGAACTGCCTTTTATTTCAGCATGTGCCTTCCAAAGACTAGATAGTCTCGAGCTCTGTCCTGTATCTGGTCCAGCCATTAATAGCTATATAGCGCTGCTTCTAGTTGAAAGGAAATCTGTGTAAATGATTCATAATCCCGCCATGCTTGGTGTAATTCTAGTACTCTGAGAGACTGAGGCAGGACGAATGCAAGTGGAAGCCTAGCTTTGTGGTTTGGATCTGGAAGGTCTACTACATCTCTCACGGGTCTCTCTGAGGTGGAGTCTGCAGGGTGGTTCGAGCACGGCAGCGGTGTGCTCGTTGGTGGACTCCCCCACTGGCGAGTCCAGAAGCTGAGAGTGCTGTTGGGAGGTGGTCAGAAGTGGTGGGACACTGGGGTTGTGACCTGGAAGGGTATATGACCACCCCTGGCTACTCAATCCCGCCCCCCCCATCTCTCTCTCTGCCCCTTGGCTACAGTGATCTGAGCAACTTTTTTTATATATATCTGCCAGACTCTGCCACCATGCTCTTCCCATAGTGGAGCTGGCTGGCCATTGATTAAAACATAAGCCAAAATAAACCTCTCCCCCTTCAATTTGTGGTATAGCTCTTTTGTCCCAGTGATGAGAAAGTGATAAAGATATTAGTACCAAGATTGGAATCTGAACCCATATGGGCACTAGTTGTATTAGTTGGGCTTCTCCAGATTCAATATAAAATATATGTATGATTATACAAGGGATTTATTTGACAGGCTTACAGGATCAAAAGCAGAAAAGTCCTAATAGTCATGTGCCAGATCAAGGAGGGAAGATTCCAATATGGCTGTCTGCATGCTGACAAAGGCTGAAATCCTGAATCCTCTCTGGTGTGAGTCTATGTTAAAGGTCTGAAGAGTATGTACTGGAAGGCTGAAGGAACTGGAGACGAATGGCCAATGGCAATGGTGAAGGTTGGAGCTTCTCTGAAAAAAAGGGAAATATGTTCTTCTTCTTCCTTATTTTTTCTCCAAACTACAAGCCTATTGGTTGATGCTACCCACATCCAGGGAGGGTCTTCCATCTCATTTTGCTGGCTTATGGGTCAATCATCCATAGACACATTCAGAATTTACTACTCTGTTAGGTGGCTCTTACTAATGTCAAGTTGACATATCACAATTAACAATCATACCCAGCCTGGAAAATTTAGCAAATTAGCAAAACTCTGTCGCCAAATAAAAAATGAAAAAACAAATGCTGGGGATTTAGCTAAGTTTGAAGGTTCTGTGTTCAATATCCAGTACTGACAAAGAAAAATTTATTCTTATTTCCTCTCCTGGCTCCACATTCCAGCTAGGAAACTGTTTTCCCATGGTGATCTATAGCAGATGCTGCTCCATCAGGATAAGTTTTTCAAATAGGAGTTAGGACACTATGGCATCAAGGAATCTGAGTCATAAAGTCATAAACCTGCAGAGCTCAGAAATCTGAACTTATACATAGAATTTGTTCAAATTCCCTGGCCACTCTTATGCACAATCAGGTTCTCTTACTAGCAATTGAATAGATACTCTCATAAATAAATAACAGAGTGTTATGGCTTGTATCTAGATGTCCTCCCAAAAGCCTCATGCAGTCATAGTTGGGGCTTTTTGGAGGTGGCTGGATCTAGAGTGTGTAATGTTGGGGTTAAGGATGTGATACTGGGTCTGATTCATAGTGCAATCCTATGATTAAGGATGCCCCAACCTGGATGTGACTGCTACCTGTCCTAAGGGTAGGTAGCCTGGGTAGAATATGAGGGACAGAAAACTGTGGTCCTTGCTTGTCCCTTCAGTACTTTGCTGCTTTGCTGCCTTTTGCCTGCCATTAACTGTTTCTCCTTTGTGATGCCCCTCTGCCATGCCACCCTGTTTTGGAGCCAGAAAACTATGAATTGAAAGCTCTAAAAACTGTGAGCTACAATAAACTTTTCCTTCTTTGCTTTGGGGTGTTGGGTATTTCATCTCAGCAATGAGAAAAGGAACTAAGACACAGAGTAAGAATTAAGGTTAGACCATGAGAATAAGAATTAATATCCGGGCTTGGAAACAGAGATGTTTTCCTAGTCCACAGCCCAGGACAAATGGTGTCTTCACAAAGGGCTGGTGATGCTTCCCTGGAAGAAGGGTGTGGGCAGAAGTCCAGTGAGCAAACAAACCTTAAGGAGAAGGCTGATGTCCCAAACATTGAGTGCAAAACTGTTGGGAGCTACCGGAGTCCTGAAGTGGGAGGTGTCTGCAATCTAAGATGTTGATATTTTGTTCTCCTGAAAAAAGAGGTTCTGCAGAACAATTAGCAGAATCAATAACTAATCAGAAAGAAGTCTCTCCTTGCCCTTCCAACCTCTCCACAAATAGTACACCAACAAGTAAACCAACAAACCTAAATCTGAAGCAGATTTGTGCAAGTATACAGAGAGGACATAAAAGATTCTGAGGTAGTGGAAGGACAACCTCTGAAAATAAAAGCCAAGTTTTCTCCCATCAGCTATGCCCTTTATTCTCACCTCCTCTGGTTCTTATACTAATTTCCTCTCTCGGGTTTTAAGTTCATTAGTCACCAAATGGTTACTCTTGGCCAGTGTGTTCTCCTCCAGTTAAAGTTGCAATCTAGGGTGAATTTTGAATGATATGGTCAAGAATTTAGCTAACTAATATGGGGGCTTTGCAAGACTCACACAGCAGTGATAAAATTCTTCACCCTTCCGACTGTGATCTGATATTGTATCGGTTGGTCTCTGTATTAGTTATCTATTGCTACATAGCAAATCACTCCCAAAACTTAGTGCTTTTAACAGGAATATAATTTTTTGTCTATTATGATTTGTGTGTGTGTGTGAGGAACTTGGGACTGGCTTCAGTGGGTGTTTCTGAGGTGGGGTCTTTCACGAGGTTATATCAGATATGGGCTCAGCCATCAGAATGCTTGACCAGGGCTGAAATAGTCACTTCCAAATGATGCTGTCAAGAGAAGGAATCATTAACAAAGGTCTATATAGGTTGTGCTATTCTCCACATGATACAGTGTCTTCCCAGTTTATCATTTCTTATCCCATTGCCAACACAGTCAAAAATCCCATAATCTCTGAAGCAATGGTTGAAAAGCCTGATGCAATGAATAAAGATTTTGGAATAATAGGACAGAGCATGCCAGAGAAGAAAAGATGCAAGGTATCCCCCACCAAGATTCAAGGGAGAAAACTATAATTTGCAATGAATACAAGCCAGTGTGACTGACATTTATTGAGTCCCTTCTGCCTGCAAGTCACAGTCCCACATCTTCACCTGCCTCTGACCTGCATAACCTTGATATTGACTAAGCATCATCAACACTGCATGACAGAAGAAGAAACTCAGGCTTTGAGAGTGGAAGGGAACTGTCATTCTTGAGGAGAAAAGATAAATTATGCTGGTGGATCCCATGTAACCACCAGGATTGGTCTTCATGTGGACTCTCACCTCTGCTCCAGAAGGCTACATATTCCTATGATGCTCATTTTCCCATGACTAATAATAATTTGGTCCTTCTGTTTTCTCCCCAAAGCTTGGGACCTCCTCTCTCTCCCACTCCCTCTCACAGATGATACCCTTGCCTCCTGCTGCAGCAGACCTGCTGTCCTGTCTGATCCAATGCCCATTAACCAGTTTCACTTGTATGACCAGAAAGCAAGTATCCTAGCCCAAGACCCACCCTGTACTCAGCCTCCAAATGTCACCCCTCCCTCTTTCTGCAAGATCTTTCTTCCTTTGCTCATCTCCTCTTTCTGAGCCACATTGTATTTTCACTGTATTCTGTGGGGGACCATTTTATTGATTATGCCAAAGCAGGT
This sequence comes from Heterocephalus glaber, assembly GCF_000247695.1. Next base: position 3,266,698 of record NW_004624832.1, on the reverse strand, counting down.
TGCAAGCAGTGCAGGCTGTGAAGAGTTAACTCCACAATTGGCTTGTTTTGAGAAGAGAGTCGGTCTGAAGCCTATGTGTTGAGGTCAAAGTGACTTGCACCCAAATTTCAATCCCATGACTAAAACTTTCTTAAGTAGAAGGACAAGGTTCTAATTATAACCCTATATTTTATCTATTCTGCTCCTAATTTGAAAATCCTTTGTCTTTTCCTTTACAAGCCTTGCTTGCATTAGTATTCATAGAAACTGCACGACTGCACATCCTCCCACGTTGTTCTCCTTTACCCCAATTTAATTACCAGTAAAAATCAGTGGCTTGAACTGACGATCAGGGCCTTTGCTGGTTGAGCAGCACTAGTTGTCCTGGTTCCCCATTTCTCTGTCTCTTTCGTCCTGTCTTTTAGTTTTTCTCTCAGCCTTGCACTGTGTAGCACTGAGTAGGAGATCAAAAACTACTGCAGAGGTCTCTGATAGTGCTCTATTTTTCCCATCAGCACTCAATATCCTGCAGGACAGGGGTTCCCAACATTCTTGGCAACAGGGAAATTTTTCCAGGGATGAGGTAGGGGAAATGGTTTCAGATTAGATTCTCTTAAGGAGCACTCAACCCAGATGTCTCACATGTACAGTTCACAGTACAGTTCACAGTAGGATGTGAGCTTTTATGAGAATCTGATGCCTTGCTGAACTGAGAGGAGGTAGAGCTCCTGCAGCAATGGAGCAATGGGAAGCACTGTTAAACCAGACGATGCTTCACCAGCTCATCTGACACTCATCTCCTGCCATGTACCCATTTTACAACAGGCCACAAACTTCTGGAGTTTGGAGACCCCTGCTCTAGAACTCCTTAATCTTAAAAAGAAATACTACTTTACAATTGTACTTTATTCCTTATCTTCCAACCAATTCCTTGGCTTTCAGTCAGAGCAAAACATTCTGAAAGACTGGAGTGAGTTTCCTGTATTCACTTCTTCCTCTTCATTTCCCTACCACTCACTCCACAGGGTTTATTGTACTCACAAATCCACTGAGTGCACCCCTGTGAAGCTCCACAGCCCCCGGGCATGTGTCTTTTATCTGAACATTCCACCAGCTGGGGCCTTGCGCTAGACAGTTCCAATGCCCAAACCCCTGCTTTGAGTGACTCTAACACTCTCAGCTGAAGATATACTGATGGGGCTGGGCAAGGATATAGGAACTAGAACCAACTGGGTAACAGGAAGCAGGAAACTCAGGTTCCATGTGACTCATATGACTTCAAGAATATACCAAGATGGCATGCATTTTAACAGTGTATGGAGAGTGTCCTTGGCTCTTTCAGAAACCAGAGCCTTTATGGTTTTCTCACCCTCAATCCTTTGTGGGACACACAGGAAGACCCCTCACCGATCAAATGTCAAGGAATTGGGTGTCCTGGCCTCTCTCCTCCAAGTAATGAAGATGAAAAGAGGGGAAATACTGATGTGAGAAGGATCAGTGGTCAACAAGTAGAGGCAGAGAAGAAAAGAAAGGGACAGGAACCAGGAAGAGAGAGGAAAAGGAGACAGAGAAGTTCAGACGACTGGACAAGACCAAGCATTCCCCACACAGCCGCCACTGTGAAGAGTAATCCCACAGTCACCGCTTTGGGCAAGCTGTTTTACAGTATTCTAGTCCAGGAATGTTTCAGTCTTTATGAAATTTTCAGTATCATACAGAGTTCAAGGGTATTGTGGAGAAATATAAGAAGACAGATTCAGAGACAGAGGTAAAGATAATCAACCTAAAACTCATTCCCAATGTCTTGTCCCAATGAGGTTGTTTTTAATAAGTAGTTGAGAATTACACTTGAAAATGCTTGAAAGCCAGAATATGTGTGGCTTAGTTTATGAGAATTTTGGAGGTGGGTAATACTAGGTTAAGTTCTATGGGAATAATTAAATGAAGGACTCATGCTTACACTTCATCATCTTCAGTTTCTTCTTGAAATCTTGTGGCTGTAAGGCAGTTGCCATAGCTTCTGACACCCCACAACAGCATCCCAAGGCAGGTGAACAAGACGACACAGGGAAGGACTCACAATTTTTAATCAGAAGTGAGATATGTCCAGATTTATATTTCATAACATTTTCTTAGTGGCCATTCATAACAGATGCATTTTAGAAGGTTCTCAAGGGGTGAAGGGCAATGAGAGTGAATATGTCCAAGAGTCATGAAGAAGGCAAAGTCCTATGGGAGAATGAAAGTGAAGAGAATGGCAGAGGATGTTACTAGGCATGGAGGAGAAGGGCCCAAAAGCCAGGAGAAAGCAGGAGACCAGTGATTTCACAGAGTACTGTTGAAAGAATTTTGAAATGTCTTGATATCAGACTGTTCTTCCTGGGCATGTGAGATGCCCCTGCCTGTCTCCCATAATATCCTCCCTTTACTAAAGCATATACAAGCTTTGTGCTTGTAGCTACAGGCTATGATTAATACATCCTAATGGGCAAAAATGCACCAAGCAAGGATGTGTGACAGGCATTTAGAAAATAAGGAAGTCTCAAAGTGGACTACTACTCTTGCATGGCCTGATTGCCTAATCCAGACAACGCCTAAAGTAAGTGGTACAAGGGCTGAGCTAGGTGGGGAGAATCCCTGCCAGTCCCGCACAAACCCTAGACCAGTTTGCAGCTGAACTTTCTACAATGCCCTCTGAGGACAGTGAAGTCTCTTAGTTTTGCCTAAAATGGTGAAGGCTGGGCTGGAATCCACGTTTGCTGGTCACAGTTACTGGATAAGCCATATGAGTAGAGATTATTTTCTATAAAGGGCTAGGTAATGGACACCTCCCACTTGGCAGGATAGGGTTTGCAGTACACTTCTCGGCTCTGCTCTGCAGCACATGCACAGCCACAACAATGTACACATGATCAGTGTGGCCAGTGCCAACAGAACTTGACTTAAGGACGTTGCTGTTGGGTTTCATATCATTTTGCTAGTTACAAAATACTTTTTTTTATTTCCTGAGGCAGTAAAAACGTAAATCATTTTTTGCCTGTTTTGTACACTCCATACAAAAATAGATGGTCAGATGGGTTTGGTCCTTGATTTTAACTGTTATTTTTCAGTCACTTCACCAGTGAAATAAGAGAAATAATATTTACAGAGACTCTCTCTCTCTCTCTCTCTCGTATGAGCATATAACTGTTGCAAAGCAGTTAGCATGAATATCTGTGCATAAATATCGTCTCTATCGTAGTAATTAGAAAAAACTCTTTATTATTTTACATTCTTCCTGCATGGTTCTCTCCATGCTTCATGTTTCAACCACATTTCAGCCAACAAACCACAAATTCCTGTCTCCAGTTGAGACCAGATACATCATTTTGGTTTGACTTCAGGCCCACCCCGAGCATTTTCCTTCATCACTATCTCCCATAATTCTATGTTGTAGCAGAAATTGTGCCACCCAATACCCAACCCCTTAAAATGTGGCACACAGAGTTCCTACCAAGAGGAAACTAAATTGAAGTGAGGGTGTTGGGGTGGGCCCTAACCCAGTGTCACTGGTGTACTCGATGGAAGGGGGAATTATCATGCAGCCTGCTCAGAACAAAGACCATGTGTCCATTGTCCAGGGAAAGAATCCTCAGGAGAACCAATCCTGCTTACCCTTGATCTCAGAAGTCCAACTCCCAGAACTATGACAAAATCAATTCTATTATTTAAGCCACTCCATCTGTGGTGCATGTTATGGCAGTGCTAGCAAACTGATCTCTGCTTCTCCTCATAGGCTCCCATGTCAACCGTGACCCCAGACCTACACAGCTACTGTGATGCAAATTTTGAAAGACATTGCCACAAAATGCTTTACTTTTTCTCCCACTGAGCGGTAGAGTCTGTGCCCTCTTGTTGGGGGTGGGACAGAATTGAGTTATACGACACCCAGGTAGTGTTTGTAGAGGACTGGAAAATTGCTTGGTGTGGAAAAACCCGCTACACTCAGTGTCAGAAGTATTAAGAAGAGAAGTGAGTTTTTGTTTAAGCGTTGTCTGACTTTTACTGATTGCCCCTAATTATTTTCCCTCAGTAATTATTTCTTCTATTTTCCTAACTTTCTGAAGAAGTCAGAGCTGGTTACCTCTTTCCTGGACCCTGATATTTTCAGGATGGACCCCGAATCCCACAGAAGGTTGGAACCCAGAGAACATCCACCCATGCACATTTCTAAGAATCTGGTCAAGATATGTCTGTAAAGAACATGAAGTTGTAAGGAAACTCCAGTTTCTGTCACTCAATTGGTTCTGGCTTCGTTGTCCCTCCCTCTTGTTCAATAAAGTCTCGGCAGAAGCCCGGAGAAGTATCTGAGTCATTCTACAGGAAGCCAGGAGCCTGCCACAGGAAAAGGACTGCTGTTGCTGGTAAGTTGCAGTCTCAAAATTTTAAAATTATTCTTAAATACTTATTATATAATGGACACTTCCTCCACTCTTACATGGAACTGTCCAATATCCAATTAACCAGTCTGAAATGGCTACTAAAGTGTTGACCCAGAAAGTACTGAGTGCAAAAACGTACTTTGTATATTCAAAGACCAAGTACGAAAAACAGGATGTAAGTGACCTCATTAATAATTTTACTTACTTTTATTTATTTATATAAATATATAAATACAAACAAATATATAAATAAATATATAAATAAATAATTTACATATAAAGTTATATATGTATTCTTATTTATTTATTTATTTTTGGAGACAGTAACTCACTCAGTTGCCAGAATGTCTTTGAACTCCCCGTCTTCCCACCTCAGCCTCCTTGTAGCTGAGATTACAGACATGTGCCACCACATCGAGCTTAATAAATTGTTTTGGTAACAGGTTCAAAGATATATTTTTGATATATTGGGTTAAATAAAATAAATCACTGAAAGTCCTTTTCTCAGACTTTCAAACTTCTCTTTCAACATGGCTACTAGAAAATTACAAGTCACCTGTGTGCCTTGTATTTGGGGCTCACATTACATTTCTATTGGACAGTGTGGCTCTAGGGACAGAGCACTGAAGAAACTTCATAGTCTTATAGAGCTTATGAACTAGTTAGAAGGTGCTGGAGGGTGGAAAATGAATAAATTACATTAAACAAAAACGATACTTGATGAGACAGGCAGTGTCTGGGAAGTGGCTCTGTATCCTCAGTCAGACCAGACATCTGAGGATGTAACAGTGAAGACAAGGTAGGAATATTCAGAAAGCACTGGAAGCGATAAGTCCAAGGGGTAGAACACAGTGAGCAGAAGGAAACAGAGAGAACAGAGTCCCTGAGATGGCAATGAGTTGTATGTATGAGGATGTGAAAGAGCTCGGTGTGAACTGGACACAGTGTCAAAGACCTGAGTGGAGGAAAGCAGTGTGAGGACAGACGGCAGCTAGAGGTGCTGGACAGCATGAGCAGAATACTGTTATAGTCTCTCTCTCTCTCTCTCTCCCTCGACTGAAGTCAGGGTCACTCTACAACAGCTATGCCCTACACTTGAATTTTAAGCTTTATCTATCTTGCTTGCTAATTTGCTCAGTCTGCCCTCAAGATTCCCACGCTCATCTCTCCATCTCCTGAGCAGCTAATAGTACAGATGCTTGGCACCATGCCAGGCTTTAATGGCATGATTATATTTATTTTTTCAAAACATTATTTGGTTTCTTTATAGAGGACGCGTTTTAGTGAAGGTGGCACCTTGTTTGTGAGAATCAACTTATTTGTGAGGTTAGTGAAAATACGGAGGGCAATGGACAGGGTAGTAGATTGGAGAGAATGCTGGCTGCATGCTCAGTGTGTTCAGGATCTACAGGTATAAACCTGGGTTGCAGGGTAAAAGAAAACACATCAAAGGGAGTTTCTGCCTTTGGACCTTTCACAACTAAGTATTCAAATTCAGAATTGAGAGAATATTGGGAGAGTGCCTTGTACGGCTGAATGGGACTTATAAAAGTTTGGTTTGGGCAATGTTAATTCTGTGGTGTGGCTTGGATTCCCAGGGGCAATGTCAAGATGTCATTTGATTATACCAGGAGAGAGCTCAGAGGAAAAGTCCAAGTTGATCATTTGGATTAGAAGTCTTCAGTCTGATGTTTGAACACATGAGATTGGATTGTGTCACTATGCAGACAATGGAGGAGGAGGAGTTGTGCGGACAGGCAAAATCCCAGCATTCAGACTCAAGATTAGAGGAGAAAAAGTGGTAAATTGGACTGAAAAGAGGTTCACCAATTGAGCTATACAGAAAAAAAAAGACTGGGTCGTGTGTGCATTTTATCATCTCAAAACAAAGAAAAACAAGTCTCAGGAAGGAAGAACTCTGATGGACCCTGTGTCACTGGGCATCAGGATAAGAACGGAGAAGGGACGCTGGACTCGGCGATATGGAGTCACGGAGCCTCCTCCAGGGGCCACATCTGGAGTGTGGAGGACCCAGGTCACCTGGAGTGAGACCAGGAGAAGGCGTCAGGTGAAGAAGTGGGGAGGACAGTTGAGTTTCCCTCTTCTAAAGTCGGACTGAGATTCTTTTCATGGAAAGACGCTTCCCCATAGAAACGGGTGGAGTTAGACAGGAACAGGGGTGAAGGATCGTATCATTTTAAAGGGAGTAGTGTTATAATTTTATGAGACAGATGCTCTAGTAGAAATTAAATCTGGGGATTTTTTGGCAGAAAGTAGAGGAAGAATGCAAGAGGCATTGTTGGGAAGGTGAGCGAGAAGGATCTAGAGCAAATGAGGAAAATGAGTCTTCCAAAAGAATAAGAAACTAATCACAGCAATGAGCACAGGTCGAGAGGGAGAGAAGGCTAAAGAATTCCCGTCCAATTTTACCATCTTCTCTCTGAAATATCAGTCAAGTGCATATCCTGAGTCTGAGAGCAGTGGAGGAAGTTAGAGGGCTTGGGCAAAAGTACTGAAAGTCATTTTGGATATGTTAAAAAATAGAATGGACCTTGCAAGCGGAAGGATCCGAGTTCGATCCCCCGTACCCAAAAAAAAAAAAAAAAAATAGAATGGATTCACAAGGAGTGCTGAGCTTCCTTTTGGAATCCATGGTTATAAAATTAAAATCTATGATCACTTCAGTGATTGTCACATTTAGCAGGTCGCTTTTGCTCCCTGAACTGAGGTTTCCTGTTGGATCAGAGGATGTTGTAACCAGAGGTGACTGGCACATACTGGGGTCTCACCACACAGAAGCCACTGTGGCCAGCACAGGTTACTTCTCTGGTTCACAGCTCTGTCCCCTACTTAGACCTGTAATTTTGCAACTTGGTCACGTTGGCCTAGCTCTGTCAGTGTCCTTCCTTGTTGTATTGACATTTTAAAATCAACGAGTTAGCGATTATTGAGTACATTTTCTTCTAAGGGACTTGTGGGATGTTTATAGGGTAGGAAAAGAGTCTGAGTCTGTTGAGGAATGTGGGATTGGAGAGGTTGAAGAGCACAATTCTGGAGGAATCAGTCCAACTGAGGTCAAATTTAGACTATGATGTTTTCTAACAGGTTGATTTAAATAATTAATGCAACCATTGAAAGTCGTCACTTCCTCATCTATGCAATGGGTATATTAATTATAAGTAAATTATTCAATATTAACAGTATTTCTGGTGTATTCAGTGCTGTGCACATATCAACACATGCAATTTGCAAGAATCACTGAGATAGATGAGCTGTGAAGGGTAAATAAAGGAAGTTGTTTGAGCATGGCCACTGTTCACACATAGCAGATATTACTGTTCTTAACTGACCTTGAACTTCCACAGCTCACAGCCCAGCATGAGCCTCTGGACACAGCACAGATCCTGGCGAGGCCAGTGATTTCCTTTTTGTTAAAGACTCACACCTCACATGTCTGTTCTCCTATCATCACCTCCTACATATCAGTCTTTACTACAACACCACTCCCATCTGCAGAAGAGGACACCAAAGCTCAGAGATGAGCTTGTCCAAGAACTCACATTGGGGAGGGGTCAGAGATGAGAATAGAACACAGATTTATCCCACTTCAGATGTAATGTTACAAACAACAGTGCCTTTTAACAGGGGTGATATTGTCTCACAAGGGACACTTTTCGGTTGTCATTACTGGTTGAAGGCCATAGATGCTACTACACATCCTAGGATACACAGCAGAGTCCCCATATCAAAGAAGTTGCCAGGCTCCAAGATTAGCCATGCCAAGTTTGAGAAACCCTGCACTACACTACACAATGACCCAGGGAAGACCCAAGTGAAAATGAAGGGAAAGTCAAGAAAAGAAGGGGGTAAGAAGGGAAGGAAGAGGAAAGTTGTCATACTGGAATACAATCTTTCCTGGCCAATTCTGGGGAAACCCTTTTCGAAGGAACACTTCAGAGAAAACAACAAATAGCTCTGAAATAGATTAATCTGCCTTTCAAATCTTGCTGCCTCCACTGACTGGCTGGACATGATGTTGAAAAAGCAAACAAAACGCTTGGGTTATAGTTTCTGCCTGGTAAAAGAGAGATGGTGATGGCTTCTCCACAACATTATTATGGTGATTAAATGTGAAGAGTCTACAGTAATTGCCATTTACAGGCCAAGCTGGACTGCAATCCTTCTGCTAATATGTACTATTTAAGTGACCTTCACAAGGTTTCACAATTATTCTGAAAATCAATTTATTCTTATGGAAATCAGAAATGGTGAACACTATGGACCAATTATATAGATGAAACTAGAGCTCCCTTGACAGCAATCATCAGAGTGCTGGTCTCTAATGAGAACCCCACAGATATTAAACTTACTACTCTGCTACTTGTTATCACAATGGATACAAAGCCATACAGATTCTTTGCATCTCTAACAGGATATCAGCTAGGGAAATAAAATGCATTGTTTTGAACATAACAACGGGGAATCTTTTGCCAGTTTCTCTTGCACTAAATCCGGAGGTTGCAACATGTTGCAACCTGAGTAACCGTTTCAGATACTCTTAACTGTCAACTTTAGGCAAATCCTTAAACTAAAATCTTGCCCACATAATAGTTCCACAATTCTCACAGTGGTCAGGGATGGGAGGCAGGTGATTACATGAACCTGGGGCTGAAAGTACACGCAGACCTTGAAGGAAATTTTGCATGGAGTCATGGGTGGAATTAGATTTGAACTTGCTGAGTCTGAGTCTCAGGCTGTCCTTACTATGTGAACCTTTCCCATGAGAACAGCTAAGAGACTTTCAGTTTTACCGTATTACTGGGCACAAGATTTGATAAAATGGGTCCCCTGCTTGGAGTGGGAGCTACAGTAGAAGGTGATATAGGGCCTTCATAGGGATGCTCTAAGATAAATCTACACCTGACAAATAACCTTTGCTGCAATGTTTCAGGTGTGAGCAGGATGGCATCGAACTTCTCCATCCCTTTCAATGGATCTGAAGAAATGCCTTATGAATCAACTGGCTATGCTGTTCTGCAGATACTCCCATTGGTGGTACTCTCGGTCACCTTTGTCCTGGGTGTGCTGGGCAATGGCTTGGTGATCTGGGTGGCTGGATTCCGGATGGCGCACACAGTCACCACCATCTGTTACCTGAACCTGGCCTTAGCTGACTTCTCCTTCACTGCCACCCTACCTTTCCTCATTGTCTCCATGGCCATGGGAGAAAAATGGCCTTTTGGCTGGTTCCTCTGCAAGTTGATTCACATAGTTGTGGACATAAACCTGTTTGGAAGTGTCTTCCTGATTGCTCTGATCGCTCTGGATCGCTGTATTTGTGTGTTGCATCCAGTGTGGGCTCAGAACCACCGCACTGTGAGTCTGGCCAAGAAGGTCATCATCGGACCCTGGATTCTTGCCCTAGTCCTTACCTTGCCAGTTTTCATCTTCTTGACCACAGGAAGTGACGTGAACGGGAACACATACTGTGGCTTCTCTTTTGTATCCTGGGGAGACACTGTTGAAAAGAGGCTGAAGGTGGCCATCGCCATGTTGACAGCTAGAGGGATCATCCGGTTCATTATTGGCTTCAGCATGCCCATGTCCATGGTCGCCATCTGCTATGGGCTCATCGCTGCCAAGATTCGCAGAAAAGGCATGATGAATTCCAGCCGTCCCTTTCGGGTCCTCACTGCTGTTGTGGCTTCCTTCTTCATCTGTTGGTGCCCCTTTCAATTGATTGCCCTTCTAAGAACAGTGTGGCTCAAAGAGATGTTGTTAAAGGGCAAGCACAAAGTCTTGGCCATCCTGCTCAACCCAGCAAGGTCCCTGGCCTTCTTCAACAGCTGTCTCAACCCAATGCTCTATGTCTTTGTGGGGCAGGACTTCCGAGAGAGACTGATCCACTCCCTGCCCGCCAGTCTGGAGAGGGCCCTGAGTGAGGACTCAGCCCCGACCAGTGACACAGCCACCAATTCTGCTGCACCTCCTGCAGAGGAGGAGCTAAAAGCAATGTGAGGAGCTCAGGTTCATTTCTAGTCCTGTGCTTATCTCACTTCCAGCTTTATCTCCCCTTGAGACTCACCCTTGAGCATTTGCTCTGGAAAAATACTTCATTGTCCCCTGATTTGTAGGAAAGAAATAGAAAACAAGATGCTATTGGTGTTATTTCTTTTTCTGTTTGTTAACCTCAGACTGAGTCAAGTGCTGGTAGGGTAGGAGTATAAGAGAAAAATGAATGGTGTGTCACTCAATTATCTTAGAATGACCGTGATTATGTTTATGTAAAAATGACAGTTATTTTAATTTTCTTATTTTTTTTGTTTTACATCAAACTTATAGTAGTCTCCTAAAAATATTTGACAACTCTGATTCCATGCCCTTTCTTAAATGTTTAGAAAAATTCACCAGTGTAACCAACAGATTCCCAGTTTTGTTTTGTTTTTTTGGAGAAGGCTTTTAATAACAGGTTCAATGTCTTTAATAGTTACTTTTCTGGGTTTTTTCCTGTCAGTTTTGGTAAATTGTAATTATTATGAAGTTTAATCACTTTATTTAAAATCATGAGCAACTCTCTAAGATTTTGAACTCTCTAAGATTTTGTTTGGTATCATTGACTGGTGGATCCTCATTCTCCGTGTGTGAAATAGTGACTCTGCTATATACTGAGTGAAGTTATCAATAAATATTTACTGAATTAAGGAATCAATAAATAATTTTATCATTGATCAAGTGAGTCTTTAATTTGTAATTAAATTGATCATGATCAAGGCCATGCTTACTGTGCATACAGTATTTATAAATTCCCCTGTGGCTTAACTTTTCATGAATATCTCTGGTTTTGAGTTTCTGCTTTAAGTAAAAGACTCTGAATCATGCTTGTCTGATGGCTGTTTTTGGATAAATCTAACCATCTCAAAATTCTACCCTTTTCCTTACTTTCTGCAAATAACTAATCATAAGTGGATCTTCATTGTGCAACAGAATTAGAAAAAAGAAATGACTCTATATGAATGATAGCCCTGTCATGAAGTTCAATAGCATACATGCTCACAAATATTTATTGAAGAATGTTTATAATACACCTGAAGTTTCAACTCTCCAAAAAATTCACCAATCATAGGGTAATATATTCCTACAGCCAATCACTGTTCATCAATAAATATTTAAAGAATTATACCTAATATGTGAACACGAGGTTTTAAGTTGAGGAGACAGAAGACAATAGTTTAAATAGTATGATTCTATACATATATAAAATTTTAAATATTCACAATTAAACTATGCATTCATGGACACATAAGTAGGTAGTAAAACCATAAATGAAAGGCATACATTAATTACTGTAATAGTCAAGATAGTGATTATAGTAAGGAGAAAGAGGGAACAAATATGAAGTATGTTATGAAGCATGTTACAGCCAGTGGCTCCGGAATGCTGGTGGTGATTTTCTCTTCACTTGGGAAATATTTCTCCTACAAAATGTATTAACCTTCATGTTTGTCTTTTATTCATTTACATTTGTGTAGGTCTCTAATGTTTTACTTTTTAAAAGTTAAAAGGAATAGGCAAACCAAACTCAAGTCTCTTTTCCTTTACACCAAGAAAGCTGTATACCCTCCGCGTTTTGGCTAGTTGAACTAGGGCTCTCCATTCATAAAGGTGCTGAAATTCCCTAAATTTGGATCTAGTAAGGGAACTGAGGGGTCAAAGGCAGCAGCAGTGAACAGTCCAGGCCTGGTCGCCCTGGGTCATTCTGTTTTTCTCAAATGCCAATTAAAACTAACTCATTGGAAGTAGAGCTCCATCTTGTGGTTGCTCAAACACAAGGCAAGCGAGTAGAAGTCTTGTCTCATCTTCAGTTCTCACATCATTGGAGACAACACTAGGACTAGATTATTTTCCTGTGAGCTTCCCCAGAGAAAAATTTTAAGTACATGTGAAAAAAGAATTTGTCTTTCTTAATCCCGAATGTACATTCCAGAGACTAGGGTCTGCAGCTCTTTCCCGTATCTTCTCCCGCCCCGCTTCTAGATGAAAGAAAATCTATGTAAATGAATCATGAACCTACTGAGCGTTTTTCAATCACAGCACTCTGGGATGCTGAGGTGGGAGAAATGCAAATTGGAGCCCTGTTTTGTGGTTTGAAACTAAAATGTCCCCTAAATCTCTCGTGTGCCTAGAAGGGGGAGGTCGGAGGAGTTCTGATCAGGGAGGTGCCGCACTCGTGGGTGCATTTGTCCACCAGTGAGTTCAGTGACTGAGTGTGTTGTTGGAAGGTGCTTCTGGGCAGAAGAAGCAGGTCACCGGGCTCACGACATGGAAGGGTGTATCTCCCCACCCAGTCTTTCCCTGCTTTTCCGCTTCCTGGTGGCCATGATGTGAGCAGATTTCTCTTCACCAGATCTTTCCACCATGCCTTTTCTGTTATGGACTTGGCTGACCATGGGGTGGAATGGGATCCAAAATAAATCTCTCCTTAAGTTTTGGGTGACAGTTATTTTGTCCCCATGACAAGAAAGTGACTAACAGATATTGGTACTGAGAAGAGGGTTCAAACCCACACAGGCACTAGCTGTATTAGCTGGGTTCTCTAGAGGAACAGATTCAATATAAAATATGTGCATGATAATACAAGGGATTTATTAGGCAGGCTTATAGGATAAGAAGGGAAGTCCCAGTGACTATCTGCCAAACTGAGAACAAAAGAATCCAAAATAGTCATTTGCACACTCAAGACCTAGAGGATCTATTAGCAGTCAAAAGTCAAAGACCTGTCTGTTTGTGTTGGAAGGCCAAAGAGTCTGTGTTGGGAGGCTCAAGGAACTGGAGACTAACATTCAAAGACAATGGGGAAGACCAGAGCTCCTCTGAAAAAATCAAAACACTTATTTCTTCTTTGCATTTTTATTCTGTCCAAGCTGTAAGCCTATTGTTTGGTGCCCCTCGTACTTGAGGTGGGTCTTCCCTCAGTTTGCTGGACCACATGTCATTCCTGCACACGCACACACACACACACACACACACACACATGCGCACGCGCACACACACCAAGAATTTACTAATCTGCCAGGTGGTTCTGACTCAAGTGAAATCAACATATCACAGTTAACCACCACAATCCACCCCTTGTCAACTTGACATCCAATTATATCTCTTAAACTAATTAATCTCCAAATAGGTAGAAAGTTCATAATTATTCCTAGCATGATACAGTTATCCTGAGCATAAACAGAAATGTAGTAATTCTGTCCCCATAACAGAAGGCAAAGTTTTTCTTGGGGTTTTGCTTACTCTGCTCCAAACATTCCACAACTTAAACAGTATAATGTAAATTTAATAATACTTAAGAACCAATATTAGGTCAATCAACATTATTTTCCAAGGAAAGAAAGCAGACACCTACTTAAGATATGTGTATATGTTTAGAAGTATAATAACAAAGTAGGAAAGACTCATGACAATTACAATCTTTGTTTCATGGTCATGCAGTCATAGCTGGTAATTATAACTACCATCTTCTACTGCACATTCTGTTTTTCCTTGGCCTTGGCATCCCAGGTTCTTTACTTGGTAGGGTGATCCACACCTTCATTCTTTAGGGTGATTGGCCATTTGTCATCCTGTCTGGATTGGGTTGCTGTAGTTTCCCACCAACCTTAATAACAGGGAATTGCGATACCAGGAGACACCCTGAGGGATTCCTGTACTGCAAATATATTATTCTGTTCTCCATTGTACATTAATAGTCCAATTGTCCCTTGGTAGTCTGGATCAATCATCCCTGCCAACACAGTAATCCTCCTTTTAGCTCATTTACTCAGAGGAACAAGGAGCCCAAAATGACCAGGGGGAAATCTAAAATTCAGTTTTAATGGAATCATTGTGGTTTTTGGTAGAAGCCTCCCCCCCGCCCCACTCCCCCCCAGAACATACAGTTTGCACTAAGGCTCAATACCAGTACAGGGACTGTTTCTCAAAGAGAGAGTAATTATCTGTAGCTAGTAGCAGAGCTTTGATCCAAAATCCTAAGGGTCCCCCACTGTGATCCACTAAAGGGAACCCACCAGAGGCTCCAAACATCACCCCTATTTGCCACTGACAGCTCAAGTACTATTGGATATGCTGGGTCCTACAGCCCAAGTAGCAGAGCAGCCTGTACCTGTGGCAGAGCCTTCTTTTCTTTTGTTCCACTCAAATCTAGCAGCTTTTTGAGTTCCTTGGTAAATGAGCCCATAGTGATATACCCAAGTGAGGAATGTGTTGCCTTCAGAATAAAAATAGGCTCATTAGACACTGTGCCTCTCTTTTGGTTGTCTTTATGATGTCTTTAATCTTTTGGGAAGATACTTATAAGAGGAATACCTGGGGCCAAATGGAACTTCTATTTTTAGTTTCTTAGGGAATCCCCATATTGATTTTCATAGTGGTTGTACTAGTTTACATTAACCATAGCAATGTACAAGAGTTCCTTTTTCACCACAACCTTACCACTATTTGTTTTTTGAGTTTGTGATGATAGCCATTCTTTCTGGAGTAAGAGGGAATCTTGGTGTTGTTTTCATTTGCATTTCTCTAATGGCAAAAGATGCTGAGCATTTTTTCATGTACTCATTGACTTTTCTACTTTTTCTTCTGATAAGTGTTTATTTCAATTGCCCATTTTTTATTGCATCTTTCATTTTGGGGCAGCTTGACTTTTTTTCTTTTTTTTTGGTATCAGGGATCGAACTCGGGTCCTTGAGCTTGCGAGGCAGGCGGCAGAACCACTGAGCTAAATCCCCAGCCCTTGACTTTTAAAATATATTCTAGATGTACTCCTTGGTTCAGTGAGTCACTGGCAAAAATACTTTCACATTTTATAAGTTGGCTTTTCATTCTGTTGGTTGTTTCCTTTGCTCTAGAGAAGCTTTTTAATAGATACAATACCATTTGTTGATTCTTATACAATTGTGGTTCTGTTGCAAAAGTCCTTATCTATCCCTGAGTCTTCAGGAGTTTTACCTAATCTATCTTCCAGCAGGTTCAGTATTTCAGTATTTAATATCTAGAGCTCTGATCCCTTTTGATTTTAATTAGAACATGGTGAGAAATATGGCTATAGCTTCATTTTGTGTGTGAATAATCCATTTTTCCAGCACTATTTGTTAAAGAGGCTGTCTTTTCTCCAGCATATGTTATTGGCTTCCTTGCCAAAAATCAGATAGCTGAAGGTGCTTGGGTTTGTTTCTGCATTTTCTATTTTGTTCTATTTATCTGGATGTCTGTTTTTGTGCCAGTATCATGCTGTTTTTATACTGTAGCTTTATAATATACCCTTCAATCTGCAATTGTAGGGCTTTCTCCTTTGCTGTTGTTGCCCAGGATTGCTTTTGCTATTCTGGATCTCTTCTGGTTCCATATAAATTTTAGGGTGCCTTTTCTAGTTCTATGAAGAATGGTGTTGGTATTTTACTTGGTTTGCATTCAATCTCTATATTGGTTTTGGAAGTATGGCCATTTTGATAATATTGCTTTTGCTTATCCATAAACAGGAGGCATCTTTCCATTTTCTGATGTCCTCTTCAATTTATTTTTTCAGGATACAGCAATTTTCATTACAGAGGTTTTTCACTTCCTTGGTTAGATTGATTCTCATGTATTTAACTTTTTAGGCCATTCTGAATTCTTGATGGGTTCATTGTTGGTGTACAAAAATGCTATTGATTTTTGTGTATTTATTTTGTATCCTGATACTTTCATAAATTTTTTATTAGTTCTACAAGTTTTTTGGAGGAGTTTTTGGGTTTTCTATGTAAAAAATTATGTCATCTATGAATAAGGATAGTATGACTTCTTTCTTTCCTATTAGAGTCCCTTTAATTCCTTTCTTTCTCTTGATTATTCTGGCTAAATTTTCAAGGAATATATTGAACATGAGTGGTGAACACATAGTTGTTACTGATTTTAGAGGAAGAGCATTCAGTTATTTTTATCATTTAGTATGATGTTAGCAATGGATTTGTCATAAATGTCTTTTATCTGATTGAGATAAAGTCTTTCTATACCTTTTTTTTTTTTTTTTGGGACTGGGGATCAAACTCTGGACCTTGTGCTTGCAAGGCAGGTGACAGAACCCCTGAGCTAAATCTCCGGCCCTCTATACTTATTTTTGTCAAGGTTTTTATCATGAATGACTTTTTTATGTCTATTGAGATCATTGTGTGATTTTTTTCTTGCTTCTGTTTATATGATGCTACACTTATTGCTTTACATTATGTTGAGCTCTCCTTGGAACCCTGGATTGAAGAAAGCTTGCTCATCATGTGTGATCTTTTTAATAATATGTTTCATTTTGTATATTGTTGAAGATTTTTACATCTATGCTCATTAAGGCTATTGGCCTGTACTTGTCTTTTTTTTTTTTTTTTTTTTTGGAAAGTCTTTGTCTGGTTTTGGTATCAGGGTAATTCTAGCTCCCAGAAATGAATTTGGCAGTATTCCTTCCCTTTCCGTTTTATTGAAGAGTTTGAGGAGTACTGGTGTTAGATCTTTCCTGAAGTTCTGGTACAATTCTGTGGTAAATTCATCCAGTCTTGGGCTTTTCCTCGTTGGTGGAGTTTTTATTACTGCCTCTATTTTACTGGTTGTTATTAATCTATTCAGAGCTTTTATATTTTCTTGGTTCAATTTTGTTAATTCATGTGTGTCTCAAAATTTATGCATTTCTCTAGGTTCTCCAATTTATTGGAATGTACATTTTCAAAGTGATTCCTTAAAATTCTTAGGATTTTGGAAGTGTTGATTGTGATAGTTCAATCCTACTTGCATTGATACGAATTTTTTTTCTTTTTTTGTTATCTTTGGCTAGGGGTATCAACCTTGTATAGCCTTTCAAAGAACCAAATATTTGATTCACTGATCGTTTGTATTCTTTTGTCTTTGTCTCAACTTCATTATTTTTCACTCTGAACTTTATAATTTCTTTCCTTCTGTTAATTTCAGATTTGGACTGCTCTTGCTTTTCTAAAACCTTGAGATACATCATTAGGTTATTAATCTGTGATTGCTCTGCTCTTTTAATGTGTGCATTCACAGCTATAAGCTTCCCTCTTAGAATTGCTTTCATTATTCCCATAGGGTTTGGCATATTGTGCTTCCATTGTCATTTGATTTAGGAACTTTTTAAAATTTGTTCCCTGATTTTGTCTTTGATTCATTGGTTATTCAGTAATGAATTATTTACTTTCTATGTGTTTGTGTACTTTCTTTTTTTGGGGGGGGCTTTTGATTTCTAGCTTTACTTCACTGTAATCTGATAATATGCATGAGATTATTTAAATTCTTTGGTATTTATTTAGACATGCTTTATGGCCTAAAATATGATCAATTTCAGGAATATTCCATGTGCTGCTGAGAAAAATATATATTCTGGTTTTGGATGAAACACTCTATAGATATCTGTTAGGTCCATTTGTTCAGAGCTGTGATTTCACATATTTCTCTGTAAAATTTTGGTTTGATTAACCTGTCTAATTGTGAGAGTGGAGTGTTGAAGTTCTCTGCTATGACTGGTTATCTATCTGTCCTTCTATGTCCAGTAGTTTTCCTTCTATGAAGTTTGGTGTGCCAATATTTGGAGCATAGATATTTATAATTATCTCTTCTCACTGAATTGTTCCCTTTACCAGAATGTAGTGGTCATCTTTGTCCCTTTTTGTTGGGAGCAATGCTACATAATTTTAGGGAAAAATCATTTGGTTAGCCTAGTTCACCTGCCTACAGCCCACCTATGGCATTCTGAGACATAATTCCATTTTGGCCTCCAGTCACAACTGAGACCTCAGTGATCGGGTGATACTGTGATTCTGCAGGACAAGATTACACCAGCTGAAGACATCCTGGGAGGAACTAAATCTTCATCTACTCAATTATTTGTTGTTCTTGGATTGTTACATCTTGTTTACACGGACGTACTGAACTCTCTGCAAGTCATTTGTTACATTTGTTTCTCCCGATGCACTGAATAAAAGGTGCGGTAAAATGGGGCCTTTGTCTTTGCCGCCCAGAGCAGCACTGATCAGACCTAAAGCTCAGCTTCTTCTCAGTCTCATTTTTCTACCTTTCCTGTAATTCGCCTTGTGCTGCCGTGGCTCGCAGGAGACTAGGACTTACAGTAGAGGTTCTAGTAACATCCCCTTTCCCTGTTTCATACATCTTTTGACCAGTTTTGGCTTGAATCTGTTGTGTCTGAAAATAAGACAGCTACCCGTGCTTGCTTTAAGGCTCTGGTTGATGGAATATTGTTTTATATCCTTTCACCATTAACCTATGAGCTTCCTTTTGTATAAGGTGGTAGCATTTCTTTGCCCTATCTACTAGTCTGTGTCTTTTGATGGGGAGTTGAGACCACTGACATTAACAGTTGTTACTGTAAAGTATTTACTGAATACTCTCATTGAATCATTTCTCCAGTGCTGATTCCTACTCTAGAACTTCTTAGTCTTAAAAATTATTACTCTCCAATTTCGTATTACTCTTCTGTTTCCTACCAATTCCTTGGCTGTCCTTTACAGCAAAAATGTGGTATGAGTGAAGGAATGGTATTCACTTTTCTGTATTTACTTCTTCCTCTTCATTTCTCTACAACTCACTTATCAGGGTCTGTTGTGCTTGCAAATCCACCAAGTGCACCCCTATGAAGTGCCACAGCCCCAGGCACGTGTCACTCATCTGGATATTCCACCAGCTGTGGTCTTTACCCTGGGCAGTTCTAATCCCCAATCTCCTGCTGTGAGTGACACTGTTCTAGTACTCTCAGCTGATGATATACCAATGGGACTGGACAAGGGAATGGGAACTGGAACCAACTAGGTAACCAAAAAGAGGAAACCAGGCCTCCCTGTGATTCATATGACCACAAGAATATGCCAATATGACATCTATTTTAAAACCATGTGGGAGTGGCCTGGGTACTATTAGAAACCAGAATCTGAATTTTTTCTCACCCTTAATCCTCTGTAGGACACAAAGAATCAACCCTTTCAGCATCAAAGGATCAAGGACTTGAGTATCCAGGTCTCTCTCCTCCAAGTAATTAAGGTAAAGAGAAGGGACATATTCAGGGTGAGAAGGATCAGTGGTAAGCAACGAAAAATAGAATAAGGGAACGGGGGGGCAGGGGGGGAGAAATGAAGTATAGACACCTGTACAGAACCAACCATTCTTTACTTAGCCACCATTGTGAAGATGAATCCCATAATCCCCACTCCTGTGCAAACTCATTTGTAGGATTCTAGACCAGCAAAGATTCAGTCTTTAGGAAAGTTTAAGTGTCAACTAAGGTTCCAGAGTATTGTGGAAAAAATATGAGAAGATACCTTAGAGATGGAGGTAAAGACAATCATCCTAAAAACAGTATTTCCAATTCTAGTTCCAGTATTTGTTTGTTTGTTTGTTTTACCATAGTTAGTAGACAATTACATTTAAGAATGGCTGAAACCCAGGACAAAACTTATGCCTTAATTTATTAGAGTTTTGAAGGTGGGTGTCCCTAGGTTAAGTTTGAATAATAAAATGAAGACCCATACTTATTTTAAATCTTACTGTTTTTTCAACCCCAATATAGTGAATTTCTCTCTCATCCACACCTCATCACTGTAATAGCTCCTGACTTCACACATTCTAAGCCATGAGAAGGAGACACAGGGAATCACTAGAGATTTTTAATCAGAAATGGGGCCTGTCTAGAATAATATTTTATAAAAATGTCTTTGTAGTTATAAATAACAAATGTATTTTAGGGGTTTCCCAAGAGTGGATGGGTAATGAGAGTAAATGTGTCTAAGAGTCACAGGAAAGCCAAGTTTTTGGGAGAATTGAAGTGAAGAGAAAGACATAGGGCACCATTACCATGAAAGAGACTGGTCCAGATGCCAAGGGAATGCAGGACACAAGGGACTCCAGGGAGAGTAGTGCTGAGCAAAGTTTTAAGTTGTCTGAAGTTGGATTGTTCTTCTTGCAACTGGGCTTGTGGGATGCGCCTTCCTGTTCTCCATAAACTGCCTTTACTAAAGCACAGGTAGGTTTTGCTTCATGGTCCCAAATGGCCCATGATTAGCACAGTGGGATCTGCAGAAACACACCCAGCAAGGCTGTGCAAGGCGAAGCAGCTAAGGCGAAGGAAAGAAGCAAAGTCTCAGCGTGGACTTCCATTCTCCCATAACCTCACTGCCTAGCCAGGCAAAGGCCAAGGGAAGTGGCATCAGGACTGAGCAGGGCAGGAGGAATTCCTGCCAGTGTGCTGCACACTTCCTTGCCTTGTTAGTAGCTGAACTGTCTGGAGTGGCCTCTGGGACAGCAAAGCCTCTAGAGGGCAAAGGCTGGGCCAGAATCCAAGTCTGTTGGTCACCAGTTACCTAACTGGACACAGCATGGAAACAGGTCAGCATTTTCCATAAAGGGCTGGAGAGTGCGCATCTCTTCCTTGGCAGCACAGGGTCTGCCATGAGCTCCTCAGCTCCTCTGTAGCACGGACAGCACCATAGATGCTGTGCCCAGAATCAACTAAGGACATTGGTGCTGGATTTCCTGTCACCTTCATATGTTACAAAATATTCTTTTGATTTTCTTGAGCCATTAAAAAAATGTAAACCCAGTCTTGGCTCTGTCATACAAGGCAAACAGAAAATGGGCTGGATTGGGTCCCTGATTCTAATTGTCAAGTATCAGTCACTTCATCTTTGAACTGAGAGTAACAATGCTCATCTCCTCACTTTCTATAATTCCATGTTATGGCATAAACTGTGCCCTGCCAATACCCAAAGCCTTAGAATGTGACACTCAGAGATAGGACCTCTAAAGGAAACTTAGTTGAAGTGATGTCATTCTGGTGGACCCTAGTCCAGTTTGACTGGTGCCCTCCATAGAAGATGAGATTACAATGCAGACCTACACAGAGCAAGGACTGTGAGGGAAATGGAGAGGACCGAGCCATCTGCAAGCCAAGGACAGAGGCCCACCACTGACCTCAGTCTCCCAACCTCCAGAACCATGAGAAAATGTTTCCATTATTTAATCCCCTCCTCTATGGTGCTGGGTCATAACAGCCAAGCCAAACTGATCTGCGCTCTTCCCATTTCAGTGATGACTCCCCAGCTCTAACCAACTGTATGATGGAGGTTTTGAAAGAAGATACCAGCAAAATGCTGTCATTTCTCTCACTGAGAAGTATAGTCTGAACCCTCTCACCTTGGACCTTAATGGAGTGGGGACAGACTGGACTTGTAAGACACACAGTTAATGTCCATGGAGAATTGGAGAATTCACTGGTGTCGAAAAATGCCACACAATCTATGTAAAAGTTCTAAGCAGAGAAGCTGTTTTTTGCTTAACCATCCTCTCTTTTACTGTTTGCCTCTAATTCTTCTCTCCTTAGTAATAGTTTCTTCCATGTTCCTGACTCTCTGAAGAAGAAAGAACCGGGCACCCAGTTCCTAAACGCTGATATTCACAACACTGACCTGACCCTGTGTCCCTTACAATGTCTGAGATGTTTCTAAGAGTCTACTGCTTGTCTGCAGCACCTACAGGAAATCGTGAGGAGCCTTCAGTTTCTGTCACCTGATTGGTTCTGGTTTCATCGTCCCTCCTTCTGACCCTCAATAAAACCTCTTCTAAAGGCAGAGAACTTGTTTTACTCCACAGAAAGTCAGGAGCCTTCCACAAGAAAGCATCTCAGCTGGGGGTAAGTTGTAAGGGACAATTTAGAAGTTATTGTTTGAATGCCTACTAGATGACAGACATTTCCTACCTCTCAAGTGGAGCTGCCCATTATCCACCTGATGAGGACAGCTACTGAGCTCCAACTTAGAATGTTCAGAGTGCACGAGGTACTAGGTACATTCAAAAACTGAGTGCCAAAAACAGGGTATAAATGATCGCATTAACAATTTTTGTTCATTTGTATCGTTTGTTGTTGAGTCTGGGTCTTTCTAAGTTGTCAGGGTGGCCTTGTACTCACCATCTTCCTGCCACAGGTTCCCAAGTAGCTGTGATTGTACATTTGTGCAATCACCGCAGCCTAAAAATTTATTTTGATAACATATTCCAGTGATATTCTTTTGGATATGTTGAGTTAAACATATCGCTAAAATTTGTTTTTTCTAAAATTTTAAAACTTTTAACATGGCTACTAGAAAATTGTAAATCCCATGTGTGGCTTGCACTTGGGCTGACATTACATTTCTATTGGACAGTGTAATTCTAGGGAGAAAGCATCTAACGAACTGGGTAGTATTCTAGAGTTTACACACTAGTGCTCAGGGTATTAGGTTTGAAAAATAAAGTCAATCAGCATGTAAACAAAAAACAACTTGGGGGGAGCGGCTGTGGCTGAAGAAGTGGCTTTACATCATGGGTCAAACCGGACCTTGCAGGACATATTTAGGCTAAGGAATGAATATTCAGGAAGAGCCAGGTAAGGGAAGCTCAAAGAGAACAGTACTGTGAGCAAAAGGGAACAGAGATCATGGAGTCCCTGAGACAGCAATGCAATGCATGGATGAGGAGGTGACGGGGCTCAGTGTGAACTGGGCATGTGTGGAAGATCTGAGTGGAGGGATGAGGTATGAGGACAGACGGGCAGACACAGGCACTGGCTGACTGAGTTGGGATGGAGGTGAGAGACAGCACTGAGCTGAACAATGTCATTATCTTCATTATTATTTTTATTTACTTATTTATTTTGTGTGGTACTGAGGACCTAACACAGGGGCACTCTGCCTGAGCTGTACCACCATGCTTTTGTTTATGAATTTTCTTTTGAGATAAAGTCTCACCATGTTGTCTAGGTGGCCTCAAATTTGCCACTGTCCTGCCTCAGCCTGCTGAGTAGTTGGGATTACAGATGTTTGCTAAAATGCTTTCTTTAGTGTCATGTTGGGTTTTTTTGGTCTTTTACAAGATGTTTTGATTTCTTCCATGAGAATGGATTTTAGGGGAGGAGGCAGCAGGTTTAGGATCAACTTATTTGTGAGGTTAGTGAAAATATGAAGGGCTACTGACAAGGGTAGTAGGGTAGAGATGATGCAGTATATTCAGTATTAATAGGGCTAGAATTGGATTTCAGGGTAAAGAAAAAGCAATCAAAGGTGCATTCTTCATTTGGTACTTCCATGACTGAATATGTAAGCTCAGAACAGAGTATTGGGACAGTGGCTCACTTGGGAAGAACAGGATATTTAAGAGTGTCATTTGAGTAGTGTTAGTTTGGAGTTTTGTTGGGGCCTCTCATGTGGAGATGGCAGGAACTCAGTTGATTATATCAGGCCAGAGCTCTGGGGCAATGCTATGGATGATGATTTAGGTTACAAGTTGTCAACATGATATGCAAACCATGAGATTGGATTGTATCACTTATAGAATGATTACAGATAGAGCATGGGGGCGTATGGTAAGGCACAAACCCAAACCTGGAATGAAATTTATAGAATAAAATCCTCGTAAATTGGACCAAAAAGAGCATGACCAATCAATTAAAGAATGAAGACTGTATCTTGTTTGCATGTTATTTTCTCAAAGCAAAGACAGTTATATCTCTGGAAGGAAGAACTCTGATGGACCCTGCGTCACTGGCAATCAGGATAAGAATAAAGATAGGACCGGTGGCTTTGGTGACATGGAGTCACTGAGCCTCCTCCAGGGCCCACATCCAGTGAAGTGCAAGGAGCCCAGGTCACCTGCAGTGAGTCTGGAGAAATGCGAGGAGAAGAAGTGGAGGGGAAGTTGGGGTTGTCCCTTCCAGTGTCTGACTGTAGATGCGTGTCACAGAGAGAAATCTTGAGAAAGGAATGGCGCTGGAGTTGGAAAGGAACTTAGACCAAGAATCGTATCTTTTAAAGGGGAGAGTATAATAATATTTATGTCGCAGTGCGAAGAAAATAGAAATGAAATCCTGGAAGGTTTTTTGGAAGAATATAGAAGAAAAAAATGTAGGAGGCATATTTTGGGGAAGGTGAGAGAAGGGATCCAAAACAAATGTGGGAGGTCAGTATTGGGGATGGAAAAGAATTCTGAAATCAATCTTAAAGATGAGGGTGAGAATATGCTAAAAGTAGAGTGAATCACAAGGAAGTGCTGAGTTCCCATTTCAAATACATGGTTATAAAATGTAATCGCACACTGAGATAGCTGTGACATTTGGCAGTCGCTTCCCCTCTCTGAGCTGTGGTTTCATCTTGTATTGTATGATGGTGATGTTTGGCCCCAAAGCAGTTTGCTGTAATCAGAGCTGTTGGCATGTACTAGGTCTTACCACACATGGGCCATCCGGGTCAGTCAAGAAGCTCCATGGCTCACAGCTCTCCCCCACCTTACAACTAGGGTGCATCCATAATTTTGCAACATAGTCTTGTTGGCCCAGCCCCATCTGTCACAGCCCTTCCTCATTGTATTGACATCTTAAAGTCAATGAGTTAGAGATTATTGAGTATATCATCTTCTAAGTGCCTTATAGGACGTTTTAGGACAGGAACAGAAAACCTGAATTTGTTGAGGAAACAGGGTGGGAGAAGATTATGAACATAATTCTGAAGGAATCAGCCAGACTGAGGTCAAATTCTGGCTATGGTATTTTCTAACTGAGAGTATTAAACAACTAACATAACCAGTCAAAGCCTTAATGTCTTCACGTTTACAATGGTTTTATGAGTATTATAATATTTTTAACATCTTGAGTATATTCAATGCCTTATGTAAATGAACACATGCAATCTTCAAGAGCCACTGAGAGCTCTACAGGGTGGAGATAGCTGTTTGGGGTGGACAACGTTCAGAAATAGCAGCGATTACTGTTGGGAACATTGTTTTTGTCTGACCTTGAGCTTCCACAATGTACAGCCCACATCTGAGTCCCAAGACACAGCACAGACCCTGGTGAGGACGAGTTCCCATTTGTTAGTCACATGGTCTAGCCAGGATTCCCATGTCTGTTCAGGTTTAATCCTCACTTGAAAGTCTGTTTCCACCCAAAAATCACATTCATCCTGCAGAGGAGTAAACTGAGGCTCAGAGTTGATTTTGTTCAAGAACTCACAAAGATGAGATGTCCAAGAGAATTCAAACACATACAGATTTATTTAACTTAGAACCTAGGGTTCTTTACACAGTAAAAACAGTGACTTTGAACTGGGGGTGATTTTGCCTCCCTAAAGACACTTTGTCATTATTGGAGGGAAGTTGCTAATGGCATGTAGTGGACAGAGGCCACAGATGTCCCTAAACATTCTGCAATGCACAGAACAGCCCCAAACAACGAAGTATCCAGTTCAACAGTGCCAAGGTTGAGAAACCCAGCAGCACTACATTACACAGTGTCCCATAAAGACCCTAGCAAAAGAGACAAGGAAAGATAAGAAATGGAGAAAGTAGAAGGGAAATGAAGGAGGAAAATCATCATAACAGGGTACAAGCACATGTGGGTAATTCTGAGGAGCCTGTTTCAAAGGCAGTGCCATATAGCAAAGGCTCTGGAATTAGTTAAACTGGCTTCCCAAATCTTGCTGCCTCCATTGACTGGCTGGACATGATGTGGATAAGTTCAGTAGAATCCTTGGGCTATAGTTTTTATGATGATAAAATAGAGATGAGAGAATATTATAATGGATATTAAACGTGAACAACTCCTGAGTATCTGCCATTTATAGACCAAGCTGGACCTAAATCCTTCCTCTACCATTTACTATTTAAGTTACCTACAGCAGGCTTCATAATTGTTTTGGAAATCAATTTATTCCTATGAGAACAAGAAAAACAAACACTTCAGAGCAATTATGTAGACCAAACCAGACCCCATGTACAACAATCAACACGAAACATAGTCTCTAATAAGAACCTCACAAATATTAAGAAAATTTGCCACAGTCATACTCTTTATCTCACAGAACACTAAAATTGTACAAATTCTTGGCTTTCAAGAGAGGATATAAAACGGGGATGAAGACTGGGTGAAAAGTAGAGATGGGGTCTTCTTTACTGACTTCCTTTTGCACAGAATCCAGACATTGTAACATATTGCCACATAGTACCATGAATGTTCAAGACTCTCTTCAAATATAAACTCTAGGAAAACCCTTAAACTAAATAAAACACTAAGCAGACAACAGTTCCAAGACTCACACTGGGGAGGGACAAGATCCATGAGATGGCATGAACCTGTGGCAGAAGGAGAGCACCAGACTTGCTTCACACACAGATTCATGAGTAGAACCACATTGAACCGATGATTGTGAGTCTAGTGTTGTCTTCAGTATGTTAAGCTGCCTCTGCTCCATGTTGTGTTACCTGTAGATCCTCAGTTTAATATTCCAGTTGGTGGAGAAGTTGTGGTCATCCTCTTAAGTGAGAGGCAGATGTGTACTTATAATTGTGAGAATATGGAGAACTTTCCTTTCCCGTAAGAACATCCAAAAGACATCCAATTTTATGGTATTACTGGGCACCAGGATTGGTAAAATGATTCACTTGGTGGAGTGGGAGCTATAGCAGCAGGTGACATTGGGTCTGAATATGGAGGCTGTTAGATGAATCCACTCCTGAGAAATGGTCTTTGTTGAAATATTTCAGGTATGGGAAGCATGGAAGCCAACATCTCAATTCCTCCATATGAATCTGAAGGGATGCTCCATGAGTTTGCTGGCTATACTGTTCTGTGGATACTCCCAATGATGCTACTCTCACTCACTTTTGTCCTTGGTGTGCTGGGCAATGGGTTGGTGATCTGGGTGGCTGGATTCCGGATGGTGCACACAGTCACCATCATCTATTACTTGAACCTGGCCTTTGCTGACTTCTCCTTCAGTGCCACCCTACCTTTCCTCATTGTTTCCATGGCCATGAGAGGATTTTGGCCTTTTGGCTGGTTCTTATGCAAGTTCACTAACATCATGATGGCCATAAATCAATACGGAAGCATCTTCCTGATTGCTGTCATTGCTCTGGACCGCTGTATTTGTGTACTTTATCCAGTGTGGGTCCAGAACCACCGCAGTATTACTCTGGCCAAGAAGGTGATCACTGGACCCTGGATTCTTGCCGGAGTCTTTGCTTTGCCAACTTTCATCTTCTCAAATACAATAAATGATCGACAAGGGAATGTTCACTGTTTGGTCTCCTTGGAATCTTTGGGATCTACAGAGGAAGAGCAGGTGAAGATACTCATTGCAATATTACTACCTCTTGGGATTGTCCGGTTCATTATTGGCTTCTGTATGCCCATGTCCACCATCTTCATCTGTTATGGGCTCATCACTGGCAAGATTCATAGAACAGGCATCATGAAGTCCAGCCGTCCCTTTTGGGTTCTCACTGCTGTTGTGGCTTCCTTCTTCATTTGTTGGTTCCCCTTTCAACTGATTGTCCTTCTAGTCTCAGTCTGGGCCAAAGAGATCACAATGTATGAAGATAATTACAAAGTACTCCTGGTACTGATCCCTCAAACAATGTCCCTGGCCTGCTTCAACAGCTGCCTCAACCCAATACTCTATGTCTTTGTGGGTCACGACTTCCGAGAGAGACTGATCCACTCCCTGCCCATCAGATTGGAGAAGGCCCTGAGTGAGGACTTGGTCCAGACCATCAACACAGCCGCCAGTTCTGGGGCACCTCTTGCAGAGGGGGAGTTAAGAGCAATGTAAGAGGGGCTCAGGTTTCTCTCTCATCCTACCCTGATCCCACCTCCAACTTTATTTCTTCTTGATCTATGCCCTAGAATATTTGCTGTGGAAAAATACTTCTATGTCCCCTCACTTGGAGGGAAAGAAATAGATAATGAGCTCTATTGGTGTTTTGTTTTGTTTTGTTTTGTTTTGACCTAATAGTGTATCCTGATCTAAGTGGAGGTGGAGAAAGAATACAAGAGAAAAATGAATGCTGTGGACTCCTGGGACTTAGGTAAGATCATGTAAATTAAAATAAAACTTAATTTCACCATTAGGTAAAATGCTTGCTATGACGTTTTTATACTTTGGTAAAGGGGCCATAGGAGACTGAACTCAGGGAACACTGAGCTGCATCTCCAAGCCTTTTTATTTTATTTTGATACAGAGTCTGACTTAGTTGCCAAGGCTGGCCTTGAACTTGCAATCCTCATGCCTCAACCTCCAGAGTATCAGGGATTACAAGCATGCACCACCAGTTGCTAAACTTCTTTTTTTTAAATATACGACTAAGGAAGTTTCTTGTTATTCCCAGTTTTCCAAACATTTTCCTTTTTAAAAAAAATTATGAATGCTTATTAGATTTTACTAAATGTACTTTCTACATATATTCAAACGATTGTGCCATTTTTATCATTTTACTTATGTGATCATGAAGTATGTTCATTAATATTTGAATTTTAAACCATTCCTTCACATCCTGAACTAAAGCACACTCACTTCTGGTGTATTTTTTCATGGTGTATTTCATAAATTTGTAATCTATCTCCCTCAATTTGCTTAGCATGTCAGCATTTACACAAAGATGACTGTTATTATAATTTCCTCTAATGTCCTTATTGTGCATCAAACTTGCACTGGTCTCCTAAAAGACATTGGAAACTCTCCGAATCTATTCTCTGCTGTTGTATCTTTCTTCAGTGTTTACAGTTTCACTAATGAAGCCCACAGGGTCTAATATTTTCATTCAGAGAAGGCTTTTAATAAGAGGTTCAATTTCGTTAATAGTTACTATCTTATTTAGGTATCTTTTCCTCTTTTAGCTTTGGAAAACTGTAATATGTAAGGAGTTTACTCATTTCATCAAAACTGTCAAATGTACTGGCATAAAAGACATAATTATGTATGTAGCTTGATAAGGTTTCTTTGAAATAACAAAAATGTAAGCTTTCTGAAAGCAGAGATTTTGGTCTGTGTCATCACTGATGGATCCTCATCTTCCATGTGTAAAATAGTGACTGTTGAGTTCATTGAATTAATGAGTAACAGAATTTCTATTGAATTAACTCAATCAATAAATATTTACTAATGAATTAATAAACAATTTTATCACTTAGGTGCTGAGTGAGAATCTTTATTTAAAATGAACTCCAACCTTAAAACATGAAGGAGGCCAAGTTCATATTTATAAACTTCCACGTGTCTTATTCTTCCATAGTTTTGAGTTTCTGCTTGAAATAAAGGACTCTGGTTAACTGCTGTCTGGTGAATTTGTTTGTAAATGAGCCCACCCATAACATTATTCTACCCATTTCCTTGTTTTCTACTAATAACTGCTCACAAATGGACCTTCATTGTTTAACACACTTTTCCAATGGCAAAATAATGGACTTGAATGATAGGCAGCCCTATCATCAGGATCCCTTCCTCACATCCCTGCTTTACTCATCATGTGTCTTCTTGTCATGTCACCCTTAAAGTTCCAACTAAGAAGTGGCTATGGAAAATGAGGCCAGGTGGACAGGAGAATTAATAAATCCCTGCCCTGGGAGAGGAAGCTAATTGTTAATTTTCCAATATAGAAGCACAAGTTTCCCTTTCTAGAGGTTGAACACACATTGTCTCTCCTAATATCAACACCCCCAGCAAAGTGATATTGCTCATGTACCTCTCTTAAGATGTGGTCAGATGTGTGCTGATGCTTAGTCATCTGAAAACTTGGCTAGAGCTAGAAGATTCACTTCCAAGTGATCTGCACAGAAGACTTTATTAACGAAAGTGTTTAGAGGTGATGTTGTGCTGCACCTAGTGCAGTGAATTCCCAGTTTATCCCATTGCTGCCACAGTCAAAATTCCATAACCTCTGAGAGAACATCAGAAAAGTTTGGTGCAATGAATAAGATTCCACACCAACAGGACAGGACATGCCAGAGAAGAAAAGCTGTGAAATTTGGCTCCACCAAAGTTTGAGGGAGAAAAGCCATCACTTGCAATAAACACAAGCTATGACAGCTCCCATGGATTGGGTCTCTTTGCCTGTGCACCACTGTATCACACCCTCATCTTGTTGTGCACTGGACCAGGTCCATACTAAGCACAATGGGAACACTGTGACATAAGAAACCTGTGCTTTGAGAGAGGAAGGGACCTAAGATTGCCATTCTTGAGGGGGCAAAGTTGAATTGTGCTGATGGATCCTGTGTAACCCCCAGGACCTGTCTTCATGAGGAGACTTATCCTTCATCCGAAGGCTACAGTTTCCTGTGACACTCATTTTCCAATGACTCATTGTGATATTTTGCCCTTCCATTTTCATCTCCTCTCCCACCTACTGTCACAGCTGATGCCTTTGCCCTCCGCTCCAGAGAACCCACTCTCCTGCCTGATCCAGAGCACTTGTTGTCTGGCTTCACCTGTATCCCTCCCAGGACAGCCCCTCCACCCAAGCTCCAAATATCAACCCACCTTCTTTTCTCAAGGTCTTTCTTCATTTACTGTCCAGTTTCCTATGCAGAGTCAATATTGTATCACTATTCCAATCAGCACCTAATTATGCTCTGAAACACCTTAATCTTAAAAAGTAATACTCTTCGATTTTATATTATCCTTTAATTTCCACCCAATTCCTTGGTTCTCCTTCACAGCAAAATATGCTAAAGGAGTGGATGTGAGTTTTCTGTATTTATTTCTTCTCGCATTTTTCTACAACTCACTCCAAGGAGATTATTAACTAATTTTTTTTCTTTGAGACAAGGTCTTGCTGTTTAGTCCAGACTGGTCCTGAACGCAATATATAACCCGCGTTAGCTCAAACTCATAGCAATCATCTTGCCTCAGTCTTTCAAGTGCTGGGATTATAGGCATTCACACCACACCTAGCTAAAGAGATTATTGTACCCAGAAATCTGTTGATTACACCATTGTCATGTTCTGCAGCCCAGGCATGTGTCTTTCAACTGGAACTTCCATCAGTGTGGTTCTTGGCCTGGACAGTTCTAAGTAATGAACTGGGGAGAAAGTCTGCTCTAATAGTTTCAGCTGATGATATACAAGAGGGCTGGATGAAGATAAAGGACCTAGAACTAACTGGGTAACAAGAAACAGGAAATCAAGGTTTCTTGTGATTCATAATGACCCCATGAATACACCAATATGTTGTTTACATGGGCCTGTATTTGGTTCTTTCATTGATTCTAGTTTCTGAAGGGTTTCTTCAAGCTCAATACTCTGTGGGATGTAGAGATTCAACTTTCTCATCATCAAAGGTCAAGAAATTGGGTTATCAGGTCCCTCTCCTTCAAGTATGAAAGAAAAAGAGAAGGAAAATATTGAAACATGACAAATATGATAAACAACGAAAGGCAGATATAAAAATGAAGTGAAGTGAGTGATAACTAGAGACAGAGAAGTTCATACAACAGGGTAAGAACAAGGATTCTCCATTCAACCACCACTGTCCTCTAATCTCCACTCCTGTGCAAGATAATAGTATCCTAGTCCAGCAATGTTTCAGTCTTTAGGAAATTTTCGATATCATCTAAGTTTACAGAGTATAATGGAGAAATATGGGAAGACAGATTCAGAGACAGAGGTAAAGACAATCATCTTACAAACATTATTCCCTATTTTTTGCTTCAGTTAGGATATTTTTAATTATAAATAAAAGATAATTACACTTAACAATGGTTTAATCATGAATGACATTTATAGTTTACAAGAGTTTTGGTGGTGGGTAGTACTGTATACATTAAGTTATCTCTGAATATATAATGAAAAAGGATGCTTATTTTAATTGTGCCACTTTATCATCCTCAATACTGTGGATTTCATCCTGGGTGACATCTTAGGACTGCAAGACAGTGGCCATAGCACCATGCTTCACGTTACAGCATCACAACTGTTATGGCTTATATCTAAATGTCTCCTCAAAGCCTCATGCACTCATAGGTGGAGCTTTTTGCGGGTGGCTGGATCTAGGGTGTGTGAATGTGGAGTAAAGGCATGTGATCCTGGGATTAAGGGTGTTTGGTACTACATTAGTCCATTGATTGATTTAGCATAGTTCTGGTTGTGGATAATGGGAAGGCTCATCCTGTGTGTGGGTGGCACCAACCAACAGGCTTGCATCCTGAATGGAATATAAGGTGAAAAGAAGAAAGGCTTGGTGCTCACTGCTTCCTGTCTTCCCTGCTATGGACTGTTTCTCCTCTGTGATGGCCCTCTGCCGTGATGCCCTGCTTTGGAGCCAGCTGACCATGCACTGAAACTTCTACAAACTGTGAGCTGAAATAAACCTTTTCTCCTTTAATTTTGGGTATTGGATAACTTGTTTAAGCAAGAAGAAAGTAACTAAAAGACCAAGCTAGGAGGATAAGGATAAAACTGGGCATTACTGGAAATTTTTAATTAGAAATGGAATATGTTCATATTTATATGTTTTTTATTCATTAAATTTATTGGAACATTTCAGGTATACAATATGATGACACTCATCATTGGGAATTTGTACCTTCACATGATATGTCTTGGTTCTTATTTTTTTCCCCATTCCCCTGAACCTCTCTTCGACCTCTCCATCCCCCCCTATTTACAAAGACTTTGTTTCCGTTTGTTCCTTTCCTCATATTTTTTCCTTTCCCTTCTTTCCTTTCTCCTACCCCTCCCACTTCCCCTTCCTCTTCTTCTTTGGACCTTTTCTTCCTGTTTCACATTATCTATTATATATTTTGATCCTCATTTACACTTTTAGTTTTTTACACTAGAGAAACTATTTGGTATTTACATGTGCATACTATTTATTTCACTTAACTGTATGGCTTCAATGTGCATCCAATTAATTATAAATGTCTCTACTTTCTCATTCTTTATGGCTGAGTAATACTCCATTTTATATATTTTGTAAAAATTTCTTTGTGATCATCTATAATAGATGTATTTAGAAGTTTCCCAAGGGAGGAGGGACAATGAGTATGAATATGTCATGAGGAAGGGAAAAATTGTGTGGGAGAAATACAGTGAAGAGAATGGCAGAGGGTGCTATTATGTATGGAGAAGGGCCCAGATGCCAAGAGTAAACAAGAGGCAAGGGACTCCACAGAGAGTAGTGCTGAACAAAGTTTGAAGTCCTCTGACGTCTGACTGCTCTCCTACAGCTGGGCTTGTGGGATGCCCCTGTGCATTCCTATGAAACCCTCCCTTTATTAAAACATAAGCAAGTTTTGTTTCTTGCTCCCAAACATCACATACCTAGGATCTGCCAAAAT
The DNA here is from genome assembly GCF_000247695.1 of Heterocephalus glaber. Next base: position 3,233,122 of record NW_004624832.1, on the reverse strand, counting down.
GTGTCAAACAAGTGTGTGTAGCACAAAGCTGATAGAGTGAAAAAATGTACCACTTTCCCAAGATACATTTAATTATTCCATATTGTAAAAGTATACCAATAAAAAAACAAAATCTCAGAGTGGACTTCCCCTTTTGCATGGCCGCATCAACAAGTACAGGCAAAGGGCTAGGGAAGTGGCCTCAGTACTGAGCTGGGTGGTGGAAATCCCTGTCAGTGCTGTGCAAATCCTCTCTCCATTAGCAGATGTGGTCTGCAGTGACCTCTGGGAATGGTGAAGAATAATGCTTGGGTCTGAGAAGGTGAAGCATGGGCTGAGTCCAGGTCTCCTGAGAACACAATTTATGTGAATGGACAAGCCATGTAACAGTGGGTCAGTGTCTCTGTAAAGAGAAGATGGTAAACATTTCCAACCTTCAGCACAGGGTCTCCAGTGGGCCCTCACCTCTGCTCTGTTGGACTGCCACAAACAATATGCAAATAATCTGTGTGGCTCTGTGCTGATGGACATTTACTTACCAACATTGCTGTTGAATTTCATGTCATTTTGCTATGTCACCAAATGTTCTTTTTTTATTTTCTTAAGCTAATAAAAAATTAAGATCATTCTTTTATAGGAGCCATAAAAAACAAGCATTGGGCTGCATTTGACCCCTCATTTAATAGCAGTGTTTCAATTAGTTCATCAAACATCCATTTGAGAGCAATAATCTCTCTCTCTCTCTCTCTCTCTCTCTCTCTCTCTCTCTCTCTCTCTCTCTCTC
>NW_004624832.1:3212880-3232259 GCF_000247695.1 Heterocephalus glaber | reverse complement strand
TCTCTCTCTCTCTCTCTCTCTCTCTCTCAATATAACTCATGCAAAGTACTTAGCATCAATTCTGGAGCAATAAACATTTCCTCTTTTCCAATAATTAGCAAAAGACTTTATCTCATATTTTGCACTCTTTCTGTGTAGACCTGTGCATGCTTCATGTTTCAACCACACTTCAGCCAACAATCACTGGATCCCTCTCTCCAGCTGACACTTGCTGTTGAACTCTACATATTTCATTGTGAGTTCATTTGTCCCTTCCTGCCCATCTCCAGCATTTTCTCTCCTCATGGTTTCCCATACCTCTGTTATGGCATAAACTGTGCCCCAATCCATTAGCCCCTAACACCTTAGGATGTGACACTCAGAGTTAGGACATTTAAAGAGGTAACTAAGTTTAAATGGGTTATTAGGTGGCCCTAATCCAGTATAAGTGGTGCCCTTAATAAAAGACAAGGTCTGGATTTAGACACACACAGAATAGGACTGTGAGGACGCAGAAAGGAGATGGCCAACTTCAGGCCAAGGAGAGGGACTCAGGAGAATCAAGCCTTCTCACACCCGAGCTCCAACTGGCAACTTTCAGAACTGTGAGAAAATCAGCATTTATTATTGGATCCATTTGATCTATAGTGGTGTATTATGGCAGCCATGAGCACTGATCTACTCTGCTTTTCCTCGCAGACTCCCATCATGAGTCATGCCCCTCAGGTCGACCCAACTGCTGCAGTGCAGTGTTTTAAAGAAAACGGACACAGATGTTTTGCCAACTCACCCACTGAGAGGCGGGTTCAGTGCTCTTTACCTTTGCGCCTGCGTGGATTGGGGCAGAATGGATTGGCAGGGCACTCGTCTAGTGTCTGTGGAGAGTTTGAGACTTGTTGCGTGTGGAAAACCTCCCACATATTTTGTGTTAGAAGTATTGTTTAGGTAGAGAAGTGAGTCTTGCTTAAACATAGGCCATTTTTGCTTGCCTTGAATTATTCTAATCTCAGTAATTGTTTCTTCCATGTCCTGGCTCTGAAGAGCAAAGTTTCTGGCCCTTGATTCTTGGGCCTTGATATTTACAGGATGATCCACTGTCTCCCACAGAAGGCTGGAGCCCAGAGAACACCCCCACATGCATGTTTCTAGGACTCTACTGACAGAAAATCTGTGCTCCTTCTGGAATTTTATTTTTTGGTACCAGGAATCCTTACACTTGAGAGGAGGTGGCAGAACCACTGAGCTAAATCCCCAGCCCTCTTCTGGAATTTATAAGGAACTTGTAGTTTTTGTTTCTTGAGTGGTTTGTTTTATTACCCCTTCTTCTGATCTTCAATGTAATTTTTGTGGAAGTCTAAGAGCCTGATTCACTCCACAAGAAGCCAGGAGCCCACCACAGGAAAAGGATCTCAGCTGATGGTAAGTTGCAGTCTGACAATTTAAAATTATTGTTTGAATGTCTGTTATATGACAGACACTTCCCAACCTCTCAAGCAGAGCTGGCCAATATCATACCCACCTGTTCTAAATAGCTCCTGAACTCTCCATCCAGAATGTATTTTGTGTGCAAAATACCCTTGGTTCACTGAGAAACAGAGTATGAAAACAAGTATATAAATGATGTTCTTAATAATTTTATTTTGTTTTATTTTAATTTATGTAGCTTTTGAGACAAGACCTCTCGAAGTTTCATGGGCTGGCCTTGAACTCACTACTTTCCTGACTGTACCTCTGAGCAGCTGTGATTAAAGCCATGTGCCACCATTCCCAGTTTAATATCATGTTACCATGATATTATTTTGGATATGTGGGTTAACATACACCATTAAACTTCATTATCATTCAACATTTCTACTGAAAATTATAAACCACATGTATGACTCACATTCGTGATTCACTTGACATTTCTTTTTAAAGTTTTATTAGTATATGTTTGCAGTACATAATGATTATATTCATTGTAGGGAATTGGTACATGTTAAATAACACATCTCAATTCTTTCTTTCCCTCTTCTCCTCCACTCCTTCATATGACATTTCCTTTTTTCCACATGACCCTGGAGACACTGAATGAAGTCAGTAGTCTTGTGGACTTTACAAATTAGTCCCGAGGATATTAGAGTGTGGAAAATAAATAGATTGGCTTGCATAAATAAATAAATAAATAAATAAATAAATAAATAAATAAGAAAAGTATCTCATGAGACAAGCTGTGCCCAGGGAAGCAATTTATAATATGGATCAGACCAGACCTCCAGGATCATAATATTTAAGCCGAGGTATGAATATTCAAAAAGAGCCAGGTAAGAGAACCTCAATAGGAAGAGAACTGTGAGCAGAAGGGAACAGAGTGCAGAATCCCTGAAATGGCAGTGAGTTGCTTGCAGGAGGAAGTAGAGAAGCTCCGTGTGAACTGAGCATGGTGTGAAAGATCTGAGTGGAGGGATGAGGTTTCCAAGAAAAACAGGGCAGACACAAGGGTGCTGGTTAACCGTGAGTTCTGGACAGCATTGACCAAAATAACATCATGATTTTTAAAAATTAATTTATTTATTGTACTGAAGACCAATCACAGTGCCACTCTACCACTCAGCTATACCTTCAGCCTTTTCATTAAATTTTATTTTGAAACACAGTCTGCTTAAGTTGTTCAGGCAGACTCATACTTGACATTCTCCTGCCTCAGCTCACAAGCATCTGGAATTACAGGCATGCATCACTATACTGCCTTTAAAGTCATGATGTCATGTATCCTTTAAAAATATCCTTTTGCTTCTCTCTGGAGAGTGAACTTTAGAGAAGAAAGCAGCAAGCTCAGCACCAAGTTGTTTTGAGGTTAATGAAAAAGGGCCAGAGACAAGCGCAGTGGAGTAGGGACGATCCTGTTGGCATGCTTGGTGTGCTCAGGATCTAAAGGGCTGGGACTGGATTGCATGGTAAAGGAAAATAAATCAGAGATAAGTTCTACATTTGGAGTTTTGACAACTGAATATGTAAGCTCAGAAAAAAACAGTGTATTGGGAGTGTGGCATAATTGGGAGAATGGGACAGTGAAGTGTTTGGTTTCCTCTATATTTGGTCTGGGGTGTTCCTGGGTCTCTGATGGGGAAATGTTAAGAGGTCATGTGATTATATAAGAGCAGAGAGCCAGGGCTATGCTAAAGCTGATGACTTAGATTAGAAGTGATCAATATGATATTTTAAGCCATGAGCCTGGATTGTGTCAAAATATGGGAAAGTGTAAAGAGTAGATAGAATTTGGGAGACACGTACAGCTCCAACATTTGGACTCAAATTTAGAGAAAAGAAAGCTGACAAGTTGGACTGAAAAGAGAGTGGTTGTTGGAGAGAAGAATGTGTTGCATGTGGATGTTATCTTCCCAAAGCAAAAGAAAAATGTTTCACAAAGGAAGAAGATGGCTCTTCGACCCTATGTCACTGGAATATCAGGGTAAGAATGGACAAGGTACCACTGGATTTTGCCATATGGAGTCATTAATCATCCTCTAGGAGACCACATTTGGTGGAGTGTGAAGGACACCAGTCTCGTGGAGTGAGTTCAGGAGAAAATGTGAAGCATAGAGAGCAGTTAGAGATGTCTCTTCTAAAGTCTGACTGAATTCTTTTCACAGAAAAAATTCTGTTTAGAGAAATGGGTGGGAGTCGGAATGGAACAAAGGTCAAGAATCATATCCTTTGAAAGGCAGGGATATTATAGTGTTTATGTGACAGTGAGTACTATGCATTAGAAATGAATTCTGGGAAGTATTTTTAGCAGAAAATAGAAGAAAAATGCAGGAGGCAAGTTTTTTGGAAAGTGAGGGAGAGAAAGATCCAAAGCAAAGGTGGAAATCTGTAGGGAACAGGGAAAGGGGATGTTACTAGAACTCCTGCAGTGAGTTCTAGTCTCCTGTGAGCTACAACAGCACAAGGCAAATTAATTAATATAGACAGAAATAAGACTTAGAGAAGAAGTTGAGCTTTGGGCCTGATCAATGCTGCTCTGGGCAGCAAAGACAAAACCCCAAGCTTGCCAACGCCTTTATTTGGTACAAATGTAATAGATGACTCAGAGGGCAGTGGCAATAATCCTGGGACAATGAGGAACTTATGCAGATGAAGATTTTGTTCCTCCCCAAGATGTCATCAACTGGTGTAATCCTGCCCTGCAGTAGTGCAGCATCATGGGACCACTGAGGTTTTAGCTGTGACTAGAGGCAAAAATGGAGTTATGTCTTGACATGCCATAGCCAGCCTGTAGGCAGTAAAGCTAGTCCTAATCATAATTTAATTGTGAGATGATTTTCCCCCAAAATTATGTAGAATTGCTCCCAAGAGAACTTGAGTCTTCGAATGAACAAGAGCTCTTTAGTCACAGGAACAAGTTCAGGTAGATTGGAGACTTGAAGAAGGGAAGGCTAAAATATTCACATATAATTGCTTCGACTTTCTCAGTGAAATATCATACAAGTGCAAAAGCTTAGTGTGAGAACAATGTAGGAATTTAGGTAGTTTCATGAGAAAGAAGAAGCACTGAAGTAGTCATTTTAAAGATGGGGATGTGACTATACTAGAAGGTAAATTTAGTAGAAGTGCTGAGGTTCGATGTGAAATCTGTGGCTGTAAAATTTAATTGCGCACTTTAACAATTGTGTGATGGGTCAAGTCACTTCCCCTCTCTGAGGTGTAGTTTCATCTTGTCTCACATGATGGTAAAGTTTGGCCCAAAGTGAGGAGGAACCTCTCTTAGGGTCTCACATAGGGGCCACTGTGGGCAGCACGGGTAACCTCTGTGCCACGCAGCTGTCTCCCCTGCCTGACAACTAAGATGGACCCACAGTTCTGCAACTTTGCCTTGTTGGCCTGTCCCCACCTCTTCCTGTCTTTCCTCGAGGTAACAACATTCAAAAATCAAAGATTGAAAGATTTTTTAGTACATCATCTTCTAAGTGCCTTGTAGGATGTTTGGTTGGATGGTAGGGAGAGGAAACGTGCCTGTTCAGGAAATATGATGGGGGAGAGGGCTGACAGCACAGTTGTGGTGGAATCAGTCAGCCTGGGTTTCTGCTACTTTCTAATGGGAAGCTTTACACAATTAACATATCTAGTTTCTGTCTTTCTCCCTCTATATTTTTTAGTGCATATGGTGGCAGACATTATTTGGTTTCATTTTAGCTGATTTGTACATATACATGATATTCTTTAATCCCCGCACATCCCTTCCTTGGTCCCCCACCCCATGTTCACATTTTTTGGGGAGCTTCACTTTGCATATAAACCTTGATCTCATTCATCCCCCATATTACCTACTATGAAACCCTCTCCCTCACCCTATTCCTGTCCTCTTATCTAACAATAGCTTCACTACTACTTTCCTATCGACATTTTTAGATTCCATGTATGAGAAAGAATATGCAGTATCTGTCTTGAGTCTGGCTTATTTCACATAATATCCATCCATTTACCCGCAAATGACAAAATTTCACTTTTTAAATGGCTGCATCAACATTCCATTGTGTTATCTCACATTTTCTTTATACATTTGCTGTTAATGGACATTTATGTTGGTTCCATATCTTGTTGTATGCTATGCCCCAATAAACATAGGTATGCTGGTATCTCTGTTATATACTGGCTTAAATTCCATGGGGTATAGCTGGATTAAATGGTAACTCTATTTTTAGTTTTTTTGAGGAACTTTCATATGATTTCTGTACTGGTTGTTCTAATTTACATTCTCACTAGCAGTGTAGAGGGTTCCCTTTTCCCCAGATTCTCATCAGCATTTCTAGTGTTTTGCATTTTTTTTTTTAGTGTTTTGTATTTTTGATGATAGCCATTTTGAAGTCTGATGTGATTCTGATGGGCTTTCCTTTGTATGTGATTTGTTTCTTTTCTCTAACTGCTTGTAGAATTTTGTTCTCCTGTTGGGTTTCTGGAATCCTATTACATGCCTATGTGTAGATTTTTTTTGATCTAGGCTAGCTGGAGTCCTATATGCCTCACTTATCTGTATGTCAAGTTCTTTTCCCCTGCTTGGGAAGTTTTCTGCCATCACTTCTGTGAACAGTTTTTTTATGTCATCTTCACTCTCTCCTCTTTCTTCGCTGACTCCAGTCAGTCTTATGTTATTCTTCGTTGCATCGTCTAGCAGCTGCTGGATTGATTTCTCATGTTCCCTTACAATTGTAAAGCAATTTTTCGTTTCCTGGTCACTAATTGCAATCTTATCTTCTCTATCTGAAATTCTGTCCTCACCTTGGCTCATTCTGCTGTGTAGACTTTCAATGGAGTTTTGAATCTCCTAGAAATCTGTTTGTGTCTTTTTTATGGATTCCATTTGTTTCCTATGCTGGGATTCCATCATGTTCCTCAGCTCCTCTATTTTTTTATTTGTGTCTTCTCTAGATTTATTAATCATGTCTTGCACTATGGGCAAAATCTCTGCTGTTATGTGAGAAATTATTTCTGATTTCATGTTTTCTAGATCCTCTTTTGTTGGTAGTTCAGGGAATCCAGGTGGTTGAGTATCAGAGAGTTCCATCTTGTTTCCCTTCAGGGTTGCTGTAGGTGATCTGGAAGTTTGGTTCTGTGACTTGTTTACGTGTCTTCTCATTTTGACGGGGGTGGGTGCTGCTGGCTCACCTCCTCTGTGCTGGAAGCAGTGGTAGGTTGGCCTGTAAGCCTCCTACTCTACACTGGGAGCTGTGACATATCGACCCGGAAGCCTCCTCTGCACTGGGAGCTGCAGCATGTCGACCTGGAAGCCTCCTCTGCTCTGGGAGCTGTAGCATGTCAACCCGGAAGCCTCCTCTGTGCTGGGCATTGTACCATGTTGTCCCAGAAGCCTCCTCTGCACTGGGAGCTGTAGCACATCGACCCAGAAGCCTCCTCTGTGTTGGGAGTGGGGGTAGGTTGGCCTGGCAGCCTCCTACTCTGCACTGGGAGCTCTGAACTATGGTTTTATCTTGTATCACATGATAGTGATGTTTGGCCCCAAAGGTGGATCTTGTAATTAGGGATGACTGGAACATTAGGGTCCCACTGCATAGGGGCACTGTGGTAGCGCAGGGTACCTCTTTCACTTACTTTCTCTCCTCAACCTTATAAGTGAGCTAGATTCATAATTTTATAAATCTGTCCTGTTGGCGTGGTCCCACCTGTCAGTGCATTTCCTTGTTGTATTGACATTTTAAAAGCAATCATTTTGAGATTATTGAGTGTATCATTTTCTAAGTCTCTTGTAGGATGTTTGCAACATAAGCAAAGAAAATCTGAGTTTGTTGAGGAATATGAGGTGGGAGAGCTAGAAGAGCCCAATTCTGTAGGAAACAGACCGAGGTTAATTTTTGGCCATACTGATTTATAACTAGGAGCCTTAAACAATTAAGGAAACCTAAGTCTTCTCAATCTGTACAGTCATTATATAATGACAGTATAACTAACATCATTCAATATTTATAACATCTTGAGTGTAGTCAATGCTTTACACATATCAACACATGCAATCTTTGAGTCCACTGAGAAGAGTTGTGAACAGTAAAGAGTTTGGGTGTGGGGCCGGAGATTTAGCTCAGTGGTTTTGCTGCCTGCTGCGCAAGTGCAAGGACCCGACTTTGAACCCCGGTACCAAAAAAAAAAAGAGTTTGGGTGTGGACAATATTCATGAGTAGCTGCTACTGCTGTTAGGATTATTATTCCTGACTGACCTTGAACTTCTGTAATGCACACTCCAAAATGGAGTCCCAGGACCCAGCATAGAGCCTGGTAAGAACAATGATTTATCACTTATTAAGGTTGCACACAGTCTAGGTGAGAGTCCCATGTCTATTCTTGTTTTCTTCTCACCTGAAAAATCAGTCTTTATCATAAAACCACTCCCATTCTGCAGAGGAGGAAACCAAAGCTCAAAGAGATGATGTTGCCCAAGAACTCACATTTGGGAGGTGTCAGGGATGGAATTAGAGGACAGACTTATTTGACTCCAGACTCCAGTCTTATTTACACTACAACAGAGACTTTCACCTGAGGGTGATATTGCCTTCCAGGGGACACTTTGGGGTGTCATGAGTGCAGGCGGTTGCTACTGGCATCTAGTGGATAGAGGCCAGCAATACAGTCCCCGCATCAAAATCCAGGTTTCGTCATCCACAGTGCTGAGGTTGAGAAACCCTGCACAATATTACACAATGTCTCATAAAAGACTCCAGTGAAAGTGACAGAGAAAGACAGAAACGGAGGAAGAAAGAAAAGAAAAGAAGGAGGAAAAGCATTATAACCAGGTACAAGATAACAAAGGCAATCCCGGAGAAAGCACTCTCAAAGGCAGAACTGCCGAGTGGCAAAAGCAATAACTCTGGTGTTGGTTAAACCTTCTTTATGAATCCTCCTGCCTCCATTGACTGGCTTGACATGATGCAGAAACACCAAAAACCAAACCAAAACAAAAAAACTACAGAAAATGGTTTTGATGAAAGGGACTGCCCCAAAATATCATTATGGATATTAAATATGAACAAGCCTCCACTAATTGTTATTCCCAGACCAAGCTGGACTAAAATCCTTCCTCTACTAATCGCTATATAAAGTTACCATCAGTAGTCTTCATAGCTGTTTTGAAAATTGACTTATTTGTTTGAAAATTAGAAAAACTGAACACTGTAGAACAATTATGTACATCAAACTGGATCCCATGGAAAGCAATCCCCACAGAGCATAGTCGCTAAAGAGAACCACACAAATATTTAAAAATTCACTACTCTTATACTCTTTATCACACAGAACATTCAAGCTGTACAAATACTTTGCTTTCCAGAGAGGCTGTCAAGCAGGGACAAATGAAATGTACTGGTTTAAAAGTAGAAATGGGGCCCTCTTTGCTGACTTCCTCTTGCACAGAATCTGGAGGTTGTAACATATTGCCACACAGTACCATGAGTGTTCAGGATTCTCTTCCACCGTAAACCCTTCATGAAGCCTTAAACTAACTAAAATATTAAGCAGATGATAAGACCAGATTTCTTGTGCTGGAGAGAGACAGAAGCAGGGAGTTTGCACAAACCTGGTCCTGAAAGAGAGTGTAGAACTTGCTTTAAGTCATGCAGAATATATTCTAGGACCACAACCCATCAAATCAGAAATCAGTAACAACAACATAACTACGAAATGCCCTAATATGTGAAGTTAAACAACATTCTTGTAAACAACCCATGAGTCAAAGGAGAAATCTCAAGGAAAACTGGGTAGTATTTGGAACTAAATAACATTTTTAACTTTGCAATATTCAGCCAAAGGCAGTGCTTAAAGGGAAAATTCAACTTGTATGAAGTGTGATCAACAAATACAGTGAATGCTTACATTTAAAAAAAATATTGCAATAAAAGACACATTGCCATTAATTCCACTCAAAATCCTTCCCCTCGCTTCAAACACACTAATCCCATTGTTCTTGCCACTTTCTGAAAAAAGCTCTGGAAGTCTTTTGTAAGTGTCTTTAGTTGCATTGCCATAACTGCTTTGATGGCCTCTATCAATTCAAAATATTTACTTTGCATGGTCATTCTGAATTTGTGAAAGAGTCAGAAGTCGTACAGTGCCAGATTTGGTAAATAAGGTAAGTAAGGACACCTCATAATCTCTTTATATGCCTGACTTTCCAATGGATGGTACTTAGCAGAGGCCTTCACTGTATTTCTGATCATGCCTCATAAAGACACGCATGAAAGAGGACTTCCAGAACTGCTTGAGAAAGTGGCAAGAACAATAGGATAGGTATGTTCAAAGCAAGGATGTTTTGAAGAGGATTAATGGCAATGTGTGTGATGTGTGCATTAAATTTATTTAAACATCAACCATATATTTTAATCATCCCTTGTACACTGTTTTATTAGGGGACAGAAGTGTGAAATCAGTCTTGTAAACTCTCACCTCAAAAGGCTAGAAAAAACTCAAATTAAATCCAAAGGATGTATTAAGGAAATAATAAAAAGAAAAATGGAAATGAACAAAGTAGAGAACAATCAATAGAGATAAAGTTAACAATTCAGGGATCTAGCTGGTGAGTGCACCAGTGATTGTTTTGCCATTCATTCAACTTCGTATCCTTGGAATTCTTTAGTATAAGACAGCAGTAAATATAACGTCTCAGTTCTTGTACAGCCTCTGAAGGTCCACTTGAGGTCTCCTTGCCCTTCAGCTACCAGCCTCTCTCATAATAGATGCGCCTGTAGCCCCAACCCCATCCAGAACTCCCCAGACACCTAACTGAAACACAGCCCTCCAAGGTTCAAACTCTGGCCATAGGACCCCAGATGACTAACCCAGACAACTAGCCCAGGCCCTGTACTTGGTGACCACACCTGATGTCTCCCTCGGCCAGCAGCAATCCCAGCGTCACACCGACTCCAACCTGTCACCGCCAATGCAAAGTCTCCGTTTTATCCGTAACCATTTACGCCTTGACGTCTGCTCAGGGCGCCGCAAACGATCCCTGAATGCAAAGCCGCGTTAAATAATCCTCCACGAGCGCCCACCACAAATCACATTTGAAGCCATGAAATCCCAAGGGCGCCTTAGAAATCCAACGGAATTTCCGGTAATGCACACCTGGAGACGCCAGCCCTCCGTACGTCACTTCCGCTTCTGCTTCCGATACCTAGGCAGGATCGTGGGGCTCTCGGGTTGTTTCGCAGTTCTATACCCACTTCAGTCCTGATCCCTGGAGGAATTACGGCTCCGAAACCTGGCGGCGTCCATTGCACTACCGCGTTCTGGGAACGGCCATTTTGAAAACTACGTCCTATGGAAAGCGAGATAATCATTCCAGGAGACGGATTTCGCCCACTCGTGACAAATAAAACCAATCTTTTCTGAGCGTTTGGATACTTCTAATCCCTAGTACCTTCGTGCCTGAAGTTGCTGCCAATGTACAACACATGCTTACTTGCTTCTCGGTGCCATTACCTGGTCTTCCAACCTGTCTCTGTATTAGGGTAGTTTCTTGGTTCTAATCCTTTGTCATTTCTGATGTGTAATTTTCAGCATCTTTCCATTCAAAGTATTTTATACCGTCTCAGCTGCCACTGTTGGAAGGGAAGACAATTCACCCTTTACTCTAAGAAATGACAAAGGGTTAGAGCCAAGATAATATAAGAGATTTTCACGAAATTCAAAGACATATTCTTCTTGATAAAATAATACTTCTAATTTAGAAAAAAATGACAAAAATTAGATCATTATCATGCAACTCCTGCTGAAATAATTCGTTGAGGCATGAATCATTAATCAGTGCTACAAGACAAGCATTAGCTAAAAATATATAAGATAGGATGCCTTTCAACTGAGAAAACAAACTGTCAACACTTTAAGCAAGAAAAACTTAGCTTAGCTAATGAAAGTTTAAATCACTATTATATGGCTATTGTCAGAAAACAAAAATAACTAATGCGGGCAAAGATGTGAAATAAAAGGGAACTCTCATATTCTGTTGTTGGGATTGTAAATTAGGACAACTATTACGTAGAGCAGTATGGAGATTGCTCAAAAACACTAAATATAGCTGTATAATGTGACTTGCTATTTCCCTTCTGACTATAGAGCTACAATAAATGAAATCACCATACCAAAGAGGTAGCTGCATGCTCATGTTTTTGCATATTCACAACCCTAAATATTAAATCAACCTGGGTGACTATCAACAGACAAATGGATAAAGAAAATACTGGGTATATGCACACAATGAAATATTATTGATCAAAAAGAAAAATGAAACCCTGTCATTTGCAACAAAATGGGTTCAACTCTAAGACATTGTGTTAAGCCAGACACAGAAAGACAAGTGCTACATACTATTATCTGTACTATGTGAAAGTTAAAAAATGAAAGTTGGCTTAAGTAGAATTGTGATTATTAGAGGTTCAGAAAGGAATAAAGATGCAGAATAGTTTAATAACAGCAACAAAAAAGAATAAAGAGGGCCAGGGATTTAGCTCAGTGGTTCTGCCACCTGCCTTGTAAGCTCAAGGTCCTGAGTTTGATCCCCGGTAGCAAAAAAAAAAAAAAAGAACAAAGAAATTTTCCTGGGTGGTTGAACAGTTCTGTATTCAGATTATGCATAGTGGTTACATGACACTATACTTCAGTTAAAATATTATAAAGCTAACCCTCAAAATAATGAAGTTACCCAGACGCAGTAGTGTGTATTTCTAATCCCAGCTACTTAGGAGGTAAGGCATGGGGATCAAAAGATTGTGGCTACTCTGGGCAACACTGCAAGACTCTGTCTCAAAATAAACTTAAAAAAATAAAGGTAGTTGGAAACCGTCTTTGTTACTTTTCTCATTGCTGAGACAAAATAGCTGACCACATAATGACATTATATTTGAGGATTCCTAAGCTTATTTCCAAGCTTATTTGTTAACACTCTTGGTGGCAAGGCTTATGATTGCATGATACTGTGGTTGCGAGGCTGCTGGTTTTCAAAGTTAGGGAGTTAGGGAGAGTAAGGGAGAGGCAAATGGGAGTAGACCACGTTAAAAATACATTAACCCCACTGTCTTTTGAAGATTTAATTTTTGTAAGCATTTATTCAAATTTTAGAGTATTAATGATAGTTGAATTTGATAATTTTGACAGTGTTTATGTTGCTTTTATGGAAAAATAGGTTAACAAAGTTCCTCAGTCAGCTGTCCTGGAAGTTTTACCTCTCACCTCATTTGTCGTTGGACAGTAATCTCATAAGATGTTAAGTCATTAATTGTCCAGGTAAATTCTCCAAATCGTATAATCATTAAATGACTTTCCACAGCTTATAGTTGTAGTTGGTACAAAACTTCATTACTGTTTATCAGCATACAACACTGAATCCAATGTAATTATTGCCCTAATAAACCACTAAAAACTCCAGCATGTCTCCAAATTATCCCTTCTCATACTTCTCTCCATGCTGCTAAATATTGCAAAAGGAAAATATAACAAGAAAGCATCAGGATAATGGTAACACGCAGCCTGCTGTTGATTTGGTTGCACATCTGCCTTGTGAGTGGAGCCCAAAGCCTCTGCACAGCTCAGTCAATACCATAGAAATCTTCTTACCACACGTCATGTTGTAGACGTCTTCTTTGTTCTAGATGTTCTCATATCCTTGAATGAATGATTGAATAACTGATGAATGAGACCACTGGCAAATTTTTATTTCTTTTTTTATTACTTTTTCATCATTTAAGAGCAGCAATTTGGTGCTCGAGGATCTCGAAGCATCAGTATCAGGGGGCTGACGGTGGGATAACAAGCTGCCAGAAAAGTAGTCATGTGCTGCAGCCACGGGCGAGATTTGAAAAAGACAGTATTATAAATGGTAAGAAAAGAACTGATTAAATAAAACAAAATGAAGTTGCTTGCTATAAGCAAGATGGTTTGAGTGGCTTTTGTCTCAGGGGAGAATCTGTGGGTGTTGCTGCTGCTGTGAATATGCTTCACTCGCTGCTGATGTCTGTACAGGAGAAGTGCCATGTAGGCACTGGCCCAAGCCATGAGTCCCAGGAACACAACATCTGCCAGTGTCATTAGAAATGTGTATTTTGGAGTAGATGTTTGAGAATTTCTGGAAGAACATAAACCATAGTCCCGCACCTTGGTAGAATTGTGATTTTGTTGAAGGCCTTCAATATGTATAGGAATAAAGGTATTTATCAGCAAGTTGAAGATCCAACACAGAACACAGGAGAAACTGATTTTCTTCCAAGATCGGTCTTTGGGCCCCACCCACCCTCCAGCTCTGGGGCTGATGGTGATGGCCTGAAAGTTGCTCAGGAGGCAAGTGGTGCAGAGAGAAAGGCCTCGGGCCACTCTGTGGATATAATAGACAAGTTTACATCCCGTGTTTCCCAGGATGGGTGTCATTCCCCAGATTACCATCATGTGGGGAATCCCCTTGGAGAGAAGGACTAAGAAGTTGGCCACAGCCGCATGGGTGAGAATCAGGTGTGTGGGCCTTGGTGCATGGCCAGTACAGGATGTGGGGGCATAAGCTGAGAGAAGAAAGGTATTCCCCACCACCCCGACCCCAGTCTGGGCCAGGAAAAGTAATTTCAGGATAAAATCACCAGGAGTCATTCTCATGGGACCACAGGAAGAAGTTGCTTAGTACAGTTGTTCAGAAAGCCATGGAGGTAGAACTCAGTGTAGATTTTTTTCTACATTCCCATTTTTGATAGGAAATTGCAGTTGTACATAAACTTCCCTTTCTGAGATGTCAATTATCTCTGTAGGAAGAGAACTGCACACCAATGAGCTCAAAATAACCACTCAGACTTTCCAGCCTGGCATGTTTATTTACATGCTTATATAGCTATGTGATATGGCTTCTTATTCCATCTATTCTGCATGTCCAGAAAAGAATCCAAAAGGTAAAGCCTTATCTGTCATATGAAAACTTTTCTTGAACAGCCACTATATACCAAAAGAGGTTATCAGTCTTCATTGCTCCTGAAGGCTCAGAGCCTAGTGTGGATGACACATATATAAAATCTGATTAAAATAAAATGTAAATCTAGCCATGAAAGAAAGATCTAAATGGTATTGTTGGCACATGTATCTAGGATTATAGCATTTAGTAAATGTAAAAATTGTATTCTATTAATTTTGTAAATTATTCCCAAATCATTATACTAAAATATTCCTAATTCAATATATATATATATATGGTTAATATGTATAAATATATATGTTAATCTGTATCCCCTATCTCTCATGTATACTCTTAATCCTCTTCCATGATATAACCATGGATCTCAGGTATGCATTCTTTAAAATTGCTCTATGTTCTCACAAAATGTGAGTGTAATTCAGCAGTTAATAATAAATACAAGATTAAATTGGGTGCTTATGCTCAGGACCTTAAAACATCCTTTCTCATAAATAATGCATTAAACATTATACTGGAACCATGTAATAAAGAAAGTATCCATATGAGATGACCATGTGAGATGTATACCAGGAAAGCAAGCACATATCAATATTGTATACTAATAAAACTCATCATTTTGACATTAACAAGAAAATTCATATCACTTTCTCCAACATGCTTTTTTTAAAAGCATTTGAGCAAAATTAACAATATGATTTCAAAAGGAAGGCAAAGATAACAGAAATCTATGGGCTTACTTATAGTGATAACATATATACACATATATATTTTATTATTTATATGTATATTTAGATGCACACATATGTGCATGCGAATGCACACACGCGTGCACACACACACACACACACACACACACAAACCCCAGCACTTTACTTATGGTGAATATTGTAGTGATAAAGCAAAAAAACTACTATTTCAATTAGTTATTAATATTGATCTATAAGTATGATTCAATATAATTAAAAATTAATGAAAAAATATTTTTGAAAGAAATAAAGCTATTGGCAGGTGACATAATCAACTAGTAAGAAACTTCTAGAAAAGCAAGGTTAAAATTAATTAATAGAAAAATTTGGTATAATAGCAAGGTACAAAATGAAGATAAAAGAAATCAGTCTTTGAAACCTACTTCTTATGCATGAGGTCCTGGACTTAATCACCAACTTGAAAAAATAAAAAACAATACCTTCAAAAACAAGAATACTGATTGCTATATATGATATTACAGAAAATCCTATTTACAAATCCATAAAAAATTATAATGTTTTTACAAATGGACTTAAAGAAATACATAGAAAAGCATGACAAGAAAAAAAATTTAAACACTCCAGTAGAATACCGAAGTAAACCTGGTCAAATTCTAGACAGTCTTTACTCTTAGATAGGACATCTAAACATTAGTAAGATATCAGTACTCCATAAATTCACCCAAAAATTTAAAGAACCACGGGCCAGGGATTTAGCTCAGTGGTTCTGCCGCCTGCCTCACAAGTGCAAGGTCCTGAGTTTGATCCGTGGTACCCCCCACCGCCTAAAAAAGAACCAACTAAATACAACAAAATCTTTCTCCTGCAACCAACTTGACACTAAAAATTAGTTGGATATTAAAATGGAATATGAGATGGGAAGAGTGTAAAACAGCTGCATGATAAGGAGCAGCAGTCTATATAATGGTATGATTCACAGTGTTAAACTTGCATATAGACAGACAGACATGTAATAAATGAGATCAGACAGATCCCTAAATGTTTTAAATGAAATCATCCTTATAAGCCCTGGAAAAAAGCAGACCAAGTGCTCCTGGATTGGGGCAGAGAAAGCCTTTTTTTTTTTTTTTGGACCAGAGATTGAACTCAGGACCATGCGCTTGCTAGGCAGGTGTGGGGGAGAAAAGCTTTTTAACTCTTACTCAAAATCAAAAGCAAGAAAATAACGAGAAGGCTAACTGCATAATAAATTTTTAAAAGGTTTCAGGGCCAACAGACTGTAAACAAAGTAAAAGAGAGATTTTCTGCTTCTTGTATCACTGGATAAATCTCATTAAACCAACTCTCCCATAAATAATAACCATTAACTGGAAAAATATAAAGCATAACTTAGCTGTTGAGTTTGCTAGAGTCCACCAATGTAAGATAATTATGGTGGTGCATACCTGTGATCCCAGCTTCTGGGAGGCTGAAGTAGGAGGGTCATTGGTTCAACTGCAGCCTGGGACACATAAAAAGATGTTTGTCTCAAAGTAAATAAACAAATAAATGAAAAAATAATTTTTAAAGGCTGGGGAAGTAGATTCATGTGAAGTCCCTGGGTCCAATCACCAGTACTGCAAAGTAAATGAGATGATAGATAGATAGATACATGATAGATGATAGATAGATAAACCTGTTGAGTTTACTAGTTTACTAATCAGTGAATAAAAGCAAGCAGATCACTGAAGGAGGATGACTCTTGAAAGAAGTGACTTCCATTTTTAAAAGTGACTTTGAGCCTACGTGCAGGCTTTGGTTGGCACCATGCAAAATGACTAAAACCAACATAAATCTTGGCAGTACAGCCAGTCAGAAAGGAGAAGACCCAGTTCAGGGCAACAATCAAAGCTGCAAAGTAAGGAGAATGCTGTGAAAAAGAAAGCTGCAAAGAGGCATCACACACTATGGGTAGCTTTTCCCAGTCTCTGGCTGATGTCTGAATATGCACGCATGGGGCAGGGGCTGCATAGGCCATGTATTTAAGCCCAAAGTAACTCCACTGGGATTTCAGAATATGCTATTTGAGTTAAGCCAAAATAACTAAAGAGAACATTTTGTACTCTTTTTAAATTCTTCTGATGGAAATGTAAGAGAATCATCTCTAGATGTAGCAATACACAATCCAAAATTGCTAGATGTATAATCAAACAGGCAATTTAACCCTACTCAAGTAAAAAGGCAACCAGTGGAAACTAAATCCATGACAGCCCACATTTTAAAATTAGCAGACAATGACTTTAAAGTAGACTTTATCGTGACCAAAGGGAAAAATAAATGAGGTAAAATATTGACCATAGAGGAAGCAAGTGAAAATGTAGGAAATGAATAAAACAACATCTAAAACAAAAAATAACTACTGCATAGGTACAGTTTTAGGCTTTCAAAGGGAACAATAATTAGACTTTGAAAGGGATCAATAGAAATGAGCAATCTACATGAAAATAGACTGGGGAATAAAAAGAGTAGACAGTACGTGTGAGACAGTATTAGGAAGTCTAAAGTATGACTAGGTGGGTTCTCCTACAGTTAAAAAGCTATACAAATGGGACAAATATTTTTAAATCATTTAAGGGAGATAGAAAGCATCTGGAAAGAAATCCAAACAGGAGACGTGTTTACACTTGATGCACTGCACCGGTCAGGATTTGTGGCCGGTGGCTCTGGCGAAGGATTCTATGATGATGTCTGTGGGCTCTGCATGCTTCACCACTCCAAAGGAAGAGAATGGGAGAAATCACCACCCACGTCTGAATAGAAACCCTCTCTGAATGCTTGACTCACACTGGAACTGTGCATGAGGCAGGAAAGATTCCTAGAAGGCCTGAGGGAAAAGCAGGTGGAGAAGAGAGGAACCTACTCTTGAGAGACAGACAGGCCTGCCTTGAGGTGTGCGAGATCACTGCCAGTGTCCTCAGTGTCCTCAGTGTGGCTCAGGTGAAGCCAAAGACTTCTAGGTTTGAAGAGTCAGACAGAGCCTGAGCCCAGCACGGCATCAGAAACCTGGAGAGAATGCTGGGAAGAGGAAAACTACACAAAGGACGAGTTCTCTGTCTCAGTATGGTCCTATGCAAGTCCATGGCTGCCACGGCTGACCACCAAGTCGTGCACAAACAAGGGAGGTCCCAGGGGCTGGCTAAAGACACAGCAGCTGGAAGCTCCCAAGGACAAATAGAAATCAGCTGCATACCCGGGAAAGTTATCTAGTAACCAACACCTTCAGAGGACAGCTGAATCCAGAATAACTACAATGTATTTCCTATGATACTCCCTTTCAAAATAAAACTTTTATTTTATTTTTTTGGATATATTAATAATAGCTGGTTTGGAATCTTTGTCTAAAAAACGCAACATCTAGCCACATATTGAGGCAGTTCTTATTCTCTATCTTTACTTCCCTGAATATGGCTAACATTTAACATCATTCCTCATATATCTACTACTTTGCTGGAATTACACACACATACACACACACACACACACACACAATTAGCTTATAATAAGCTTAGAATTTAACACCATCTTTACCAACAAACAAGAATGCTTTTCAAAAATACTGAACAATGACAAATGACTCCAAGATTCTGTATATCCCAGTCTAATGTGAATACATCATTACACCAGGGAGCAAAATGACTCATATGTGCAAGTAAGATCTTACAACACTGCGTGTGATGCATGAATACCAGAAGACTCCATGTACTCTTTTAATTGGGCTCCAATAATTAAGGGCCACAGACTGAGCACTGATCCAGATGACAGAAACTGATTCCTCACAGTTCCGGAAGCTGGGAGTCTGAGATGAGAAAAGCTGCGTGTCAGGTTCTGGTGAAAACTATTCGAGGTTGCAGGCTGCCCTGCTTCTCACTGTGTTCTCACATGACATAGAGAGGGTGAGGCAGCCCCCTGGGGTCTCCTCATGGGGCACCGATCCTATTCTTGAGACCTCTCTCCTCAGGACCCAGTCACTCCCAGAGTCTCCACCTCAGAGCACCAACACCGTTTGGGTTAGGGTTTCAAAATCTGATGTTTTGGAGGAGACACAAGAACTTTTTTTCAGTCCACTGCACTGAGTAAGGTAAAAGTGTCCTTGAAGAAATTAGGAAAGTGATTTCTGGGAAAGAAAAGAAAAGAAAGAGAGAGAGAGAGAGAGAGAGAAAGAAAGAAAGAAAGAAAGAAAGAAAGAAAGAAAGAAAGAAAGAAAGAAAGAAAGAAAGAAAGAAAGAAAG
>NW_004624832.1:3133343-3158513 GCF_000247695.1 Heterocephalus glaber | reverse complement strand
GTATACCTACAATGTACCAATAAAAGAATTTAATATTAAAAATAAAAAATAAATAAAATTAATGTAAATGATAGAGAATTTAGGAAGGAACCAAGCTATAAAATCAATGTACACAAATCAATAGCCTTTAGGGTTTGGAGTGTAGCTCAGTTGTAGAGCACCTGGCTAGCTTCTATGGATCCATGGGCTCAACCCCAAACTCAAACAAATAAAGAAAATTTTAAAAGAATACAAAATACACAAATGTATGCACATTGGAAAACATACATCGTGAATTTTGATCAAGACATGATGCAATAGAAAATCCTATTCACAAATCCAACAGAAGCTATAGTTTTAAGGAAGGAACTTAAGAATATACATAGAGAAGAACAATGAGAAAAATTTTTAAACACTCCAGTGCAGAGGACCATAATGTTGATTATGCCCAAGGCAGGCTGTGAAGAATTAACTTCACAATTGCCTTGTTTATAGAAGTGCATCTGGCTGAGGTCTATGTGCTCAGGTCAGAGTAACTCACACCCAAATTCTGTTCCCACAACAAAACCCTTCTGACTAGAAGGACAGTGTTCTAATTACAACCATATATTTTGTCTGTTCTGTTCCTAATTTGAGAATGCTTTATCTTGTTCTTTCTGAGCCTTGTTTACATTAATTTCCGTACAAATCACATGTCACTTTTACCCCAATTGACTGTCAATAGAAGTCAGTGCCTAGGACTGGCCAGTTGCACTGGCATTGGTTGTTCTGACACCCCGCTTTCTCTCCTAGTTCTATCTCTTAGTGTATTTTTTTCCTCAGGTCTGCATCACACACTGGACTGGTAGGGACTTAGAGACTTACTGCAGGAGTCTGGCACTGCAGTAGAATACCAAAGTAGACCTGGTCAAATGGAAGATATACTTTATTCTTGCATAGGGTATCTAAACATTAGAAAGACATCAGTCCTCCATAAATTCTTTTAAATTCAAAGCAACAATATAGCAACAGCCTTTTTCCTGCAACAATGCAAGTGGATACTAAAGATAGAAAGAAAAATATCATGCAATGTTCAATAGGAAGAGTATTTTTAAAAAGGTTTTTCTGGCCAAATCACATAAACTATGTAAAAGAGAGAGGGTGTTTTCTACTCCTGGTGTAGCTGAACAAATCCTATTCAGCCAATTCTGCCAATAATGACTATTGTCTCTACAGATACAAAAAATAACTCCCTTTGAGTTTACTAGTGTTCATTAATTAGTAACAAAAGCAGATGGATCCTGAGGAAAGCTTGATACTGGAAAGAAGCGTGACTTTCCATTTTTAAAAACAACCCAGAGCCTGGAGTTGGGCTGAAGTTGGCACCATGCAAAGGACTACAACTGGTACCTCCCATTCTTTTTGTTGGAAGAGCAAGAAGACAGTTCTACATAACAGCAAAAGCTGCAAAGTAAAGAATAACCTATGAGGAAAACAAAGCTTAAAAAGTGACACCTCAAACTTGAGTTCAGGTCTCTGCATTATGCCTGACTACCCATGCATGGGGCAGGTACCAACTCGTCCATTTTTTAAGCCAAAAGTAACTCCACTAAGATTTCTAAATATGCATTTTGAATTGAGCAAAACTAACTGCCTGCTGATACTGTTTTATGTTCCGGTTAGGGACTCAATCTCTACAACTTGGCAGGAAAAAAATCCAAAATTGCCAACCATATACGCAAACAGCCAAAATGTAGAGCATACTCAAGTAAAAACACAACCAGTGGGAAATAAAACTGCAGTGTCCAGAAGTTGGAACTAACAGACAATGATTTTAAAGCAGATTTGTTCTGTGACCAAAAGAAAAAAATAAGGAGAAATATTAACTATATAGAGAATCCAATGAAGATCCTAGACCTAGGTACTGTATCATCTAAAATTAAAAACTCACTGAATTTCAAAAAAGTATTACTGGACTTTGAGAAAGATCGATAGAAATGAATAATCTGAAAGAAAAAGAAGGAGAAAAAACAAAGTGAACGGCCTCTGTGAGACAGGATCGGGAAGCCTAAAACATGAATAAATGGATTCTCCTACAGAATAAAAGTTATACAAATTGGATAAATTGTTTTTTTAAATGAATCAGAGGAATCAGAAAGCGTCCAGTGACAGAACGGAGTGGGAGGCGTGCTCATGCTTGATACACTGCACAACAGAGATTTTTCTTTCCCCATTAACTTTACTGGTACAGTTTAGGTATAAAATACAGTTACATTCGTCACTGGGATCTTGTACCATTCATTACATGAGTCTCTTGGTTCTTACTTTTTTCCCCCTTCCCTTGCCCTCCCTTCACCCCCTCCCCCTTTCCTTTTTTGCAAGGCCTTTTTTTCCTTTTTTTCCTCTTCTCATATTTTTTCCTTTCTCTTTTTTCCCTTCCCCTACCCCTCCCAATTCCCCTGCTCTTTTAAACCTTTTCTTCCTATTACACAATATCAGTTATACATTTTTTAAATTACAATATTAAGATCTAGGAGACATTACCACAGATTTTACAGAATTTAAAAGGATATAGAAAGCATATTACAAAAATCTTTTTTGAAATAAATTTGACAACTTCTAAGAAGTAACTTAGAAGACAAATTAATGAAACTGACTCTGGAGGAAATATAAAATTTGAATAGCACCTATTAAAGAAAGTATATTCCTAGCTTGAAAACCTACCTATATGACAACAGCAGGCTCCTATACATTTTAACTGATAAATTATATCAAACATTTAAAGCAGAAAAAAGAAGGAACACTTCTCCCCTCATTTTAGGAAATCAACATTTGCACAACAGAGATTGGTGACAGAAGCTCTGGTGGAGGAGCCGATGGTAATGACAGTGAGAACCACTGGCCTCACTATCCATGGCCGCAGAACTGAGGAGTCACCACCCAGATCTGAATAGAAATCTTCCCTAAATGCCCGACTCACAACAGAAGTAACGGGATGGGCAAGATTCCAGAGGGCCTGAGGGAAAAACGGATGGTGATGAGAGAGGAATCTGTTGAGAAAGACAGGCCTGCCTTGAGGTGTGGGAGATCCCCACCAGCTGAGGGTGCTCCCTGCCAGGCGTGGCTCAAGTAGCAGGAAGCTAAAGTCTTCTATACCGCAGGAGTAAGACAGAGCTTGAGGCCAGCACAGCACCAGAAATGAGCTGGGAAGAGGAAAAACAGAGAGGACAGCTCCCACAATCTGAGCATGATCCTACATTGGCCCAGGGCTGACCACCAAGCAATATGCAAACAAAGGGGTCCCAAGGGTTGGGTAAAGGCACAGTAGTTGGAAGTCCCAAGGGGCAAATGCCAGCCACATACCATATGGAAGACAAAGTTTTTGTTTAGCCTTGAGTGAGTTATCTAGTAAGCAAAACTTCAGAACACAGCTGGATCCAGGAGTGTTACTTATGTATTTTCTATAATATTATATTTACAACCAAGCATTTTATTTTAATTCTTTCAACATATTTATGAGCTGCTTTGGAATATTTGTCTAATACCCCTACATTATTAGCACACTTTGAATCAGTTGCTATAGAGCACCTTCAACTTCAAACTTTTACCACCTGCGATATTTTTGTGCCCAGTGTTTTATCTAGTTAAATACATGCCAAATAGACATGCAAAATGAGTTTATTATAAGCACTCGATGTGAGCTTAATACCACCTTTACAAACAAAATAAGAATGTTTTTAAAAGTTAGTAAACAACCAACAAATACCTCCGCCATTCTGTTTATTTTACTGTAACATCCTACCCTATACCGTGGAACAAAGTACCATGTATCTGAGAAACTGGTACACAAAAAAGAATAAAATCTTACAACAATGTATATGTTGTTCAAATATCAAGAGACTACCAGACTTCAGGGCCTATGAACACCAGAAATTAATGTTTCACAGTTCTGTAGACTAGAAGTCTGAGATTAGAACGGCTGCATAGCGGGACACAGGCTAGGACCCTCAGGGTTGCAGACTGTCAGACTTCCACTTGTGTATTCACATAGAGGAAGGACAGCAAGGCAGATCCCTGGGGCCCCATTATAAGAGCATTCATCCTATTCATCAGAGCTCTCTCTTCTCCTCTCAAAGGCTCCTGTTCCTAATACTGTAACACCAGGGGTGAGCATTTCAACACATGATTTATTTAAAGAGATACACGGTTGTTTCCAGCCCATTGCACAGAAAAGGCTATTGATTTGTGTACACTGATTTTATAGCTTGGTTCTTTCCTAAATTCTGTATCATTTGTGCGTGTGTGTGTGTGTGTGTGTGTGTGTGTGTCTGTGTCTATGTCCAGAAAACAGAGCACATCTTAAGAATCTAATCATCTGGTGCCAGGGATTTAGCTCAGTGGTTCCACCGCCTGCTTCACAAGTGCAAGGTCCCAAGTTCGATCCCTGGTACAAAAAAAAAAAAAAGAATCAAATCATTTATCTTAAACTCTAGACACCAGAATGTGCCAGCTTCCCCAAGTCCATTCTCAGTTTCTGGGACCATGGGACACACCACATCCTTAGAGGGAGAGCACAGCAACCCTTCCTCCCTGGCTGGCACGGCCTTGGCAACATGGGTCCCTCTAGGCCAAGTACACATGACTTTTCTAGCCTGCATTGTGCCACACTTGCCAATGATTTATCAGCCCATACATCCAAGGCATAAGTGAAGTGGTCCTGAGCACAAAGTGATGACCTACATCCTACACAGCTCCTCTCCTGCCATCTAAGTGTTCTCTTCTTAGTCCCTGTATCTCAAATCTGACTAGAGTTTGAGCCATGAGGAAATATTCACCAAGAATGATCTCTGACTCCACAATGGGAAGCAGCACAAGCAAACACCAGCCTTCTGGAGCCAAAGCAGTTATACTCCTTGAGATTTCCTGAGTTTATCTCCCCACCCAGAGCTGCAATTATGTTGTGACTGGCAGGGCACTGATATCTTCTGCAAAGGGACCATAGTGCACTTGTGAAAAAGCTGTAATGTTACTCCCAGGACAAGTCAGCAGGTTTGAGTGTTATTCAGACATAAGCCAAATAGCAAGTGGAAATTTCCCAGAGGTCAGTGCAATAAACTCTGTCTCATGGGGTGAAAGGGATAGAAGGACATTCTCAGTGCAGGGCCAGGATGGTGTCAGTGGGTTCTGCAGAGTGGAACCCCTTGTCTGTGTCCTGCTCCCATCAGGTCACAGCAGTGAGCTCTGGTGTTGCACTGCTGAGAATACAGCCTCTGCCTGGGAGCTGCCTGGGAGCTGGATCTTGGGAGAGCTCGGACACAGGGCGAGTCCCACTGTTCTAACTGAGCAAGTTGGAACTATAGAGATGCGCCACACTCTGAGTCAGATTTGGGTCTGTTTACTTAAAGCTGGTGACCGAGAGGGTCTAGTGCCTGGAAAGAACTCTCGGGCACAAGAAGTGGTTTGGTTTGTCCTTTTAAACCATGCTTTCAGTTGGGAAGGTCTCAAGGGGAGAGCAAGCAGAATTTTACAGAAGCAGAACCATGCCAGGTTAGTGGAGGGCAAGAGGGAAGTTTCACCCACCAGGTGAGCTACAGGACATCCTGCAGCTGCAGCAAGTTTTCTGCCAAACAGGACGTGGCTTTTGGGTGCTTTGTCCAGAACAAGCACAAAATGGTGGTGAGGCTCAAGATGGAGTTGGGTTGGCTATCACAGCACATGCTGGCAAGAGCCCTGGGAATTCCTGACCACTCAACCCTCGGGCCATTCCCATATTTGTCCTTCTCAACTGTCCTGGGGAAGCACAAGGCAGCAGAGAATATAAGTGACCCCATTTGCCATTCTGGAGGCACCTTAAGTACTGCTGGAGCTCTACTCTGAGAAATGATATCATTCACATAGGCCCAATGCTGCTTCTTCTACCCTCAGCATTGGATTTTTCTCAATGTTTCTTTTTATAGTTTTTATATACTTATCTACTATTTGGGGAGGGATACTCAGGATGGAACCCAGGGTCTCCTGCATGCTCAGCACAAGCCCTACATGAGAACTATACTACCAGTCCACTTGAATTTTTTAAAATAAGTGAAGGTAAAAAAAAGAAATAAAATAAGTGAAGTTAGACGATGTTTACCTTCCTCCTAGGCTGAAATGAAAAGCTCAGTGTTCTTACACTACTTTCTTCTTTCTTTTCCCATTTATCTCCACATTAGCATTATAATTTTTACATTGTCATTGCTTTAGCACCTATATTAGGCTCTCTAATAAAAATTCCTATAATCAATGAAAATGTTTATTTCTATGGATGAATAGACTTGCTTTTATGTTAGTGCTTTCACTATTGCTGATCTGTATACTTTTAATGAGTGAAATTCATGTTTCATCAATTTCTTCAAGAAGTGCCTGAGAGTTATGTTCACTCAGTCCCTACATTTTTTGCAGTGGTTTTCTACATGTTCACAATTTGTGATATTGAGTCTTCCATTAAATGACCGACCTACATCTGCCTGTTTGTAGAATTTGGTGGGTTTTTTTTTTACCATTTTAAAGATCTTTTAATAAAGGAGTATAGCTACTTCAAATTCACTGACCATGCTTTTTATTGTAAAGAGAAAACCAAAAGTAGCCTATTATTCAAATACTAGGGTAATATAAGCTTTGATTTCTAATAATTAGTATATATATTAAACTTTTTTTTGGTACTAGGGATCGAACTCAGGACCTTGTGCCCACAAGGCAGGTGCAGTGCCACTAAGCTAAATCCCCAGCCCCACATTAAACATTGTGTAAGAAATTTAATCAAGTGCTCATAATTTGTAAAACAAAACAAAACTCTGCAATTGTCTGTAAGAGGTCATGTGCTATTATTCTTTTTTATTTTTAACTTTTTATTAGAACATTTTTGCAAGATGTAATAATTACACTCATAATGAGAGTTTGTACATTTACACCTCTCAATTCTTTTACTTCCCGTTTTTCCCCTTTTTCTTCTACCTTCCCCTTCTTCCATTTCTTTATCCCCTTTACATTTACAAAAGATCTGTCTCCTATGTTCAATCTTTTATTTTTCCCTTTAAATTATTTATTCTTTGGGTTTCTTGTATAAGGGAACCCAGGTGATATATAAGCTCATGTTTCTCATTTATTTCACATAACATTATGTTCTCAAGGTGTACTCATTTTCCTAAAATGACTCAAATTTATCCTTCTTTATGGCTAAATAAGATTCCACTAAGTATAGATATCACATTTTCTTTATCCATTCATCTGTTGATGGATAGGTGGGGAGCTTCCAAGATTTAGCTTCTGTGAATTGTAATGTTTATACAGAACCAGAAGAGACTCAGAATAGTAAAAGCAATCCTGGACAAGAAAAACAAAGAAGGAACCATCACAATTCTGGATTTCAGGTTATACTATAAAGCCACAGTGATAAAAACAGCATGGCATGGGTACAAAAACAGACATGGGCAACAGTGAAACACAATAGAAGATGAAGAAACCACCCAAAGTATATTAAGTCATCTAATCCTTGACAAAGGCTCAAAAAACATATGCTGGAGGCAAGATAGCCGCTTTAACAAACAGTACTAGAAAAATTGATTATACACATGCAGAAGATTGACTCTAGACCCATATCTATCACCATGCACCAAAAACGAAATAAAATTGGATCAAGAAATAGATACTAAAACAGAAATATTTAATCTACTGGAAAGCAAAATAGGTAAAACTCTTATAGAGTTAGGCATAGAAAAGGACTTTCTAAACAGAACCCCAACTGAAATATCATCAAGAATCAACAAATTGAATTATATCAAGTTATGATTCTGAACAGCAAAGGAAACAATCAATACAATGAAGAGACAACCTGAACAATGGGGAAAAAATTTTTCAGCTTCTCTGACAGAGGAATAATGTTTACAAAAAACTCAAAAAAATCAGACTTCCAATAAAAGTTCCAATCAAAAAATGGGCATCCGGATGAATGTCATTATATTGTATACCTAAAATGTACCAACTATTAGAATGAATAATCGATAATGTAAAATAGGAAGAAAAGGTCCAAAGGGGTAGGGGTAGTGGGAGGGGCAGGGGAAAGGAAAGAAGGGAAAGGAAAAATGATGAGAAATGGAAAAAAATGGAAATAAAGTCTTTGTAAATAGGGAAGGGTGGAGGGCGTGAAGGGAGGGCTAGGAATGGGGAAAAAATAAGAACCAAGATGCATTATATAAAGGTACAATTCCCAATGAGAAATGTAATTGTGTTGTATATCTACAATGTACCAATAAAAGAATTTAATACCAAAAAGAAAAAAGGGCATCTGAAATAAACAGACAACTCTCAGATGAAGAAGTACAGACAATAAATACATGAAAAATGTTCAACATCGCTGGCCATTCAAGAAATGCAAATTAAAACAATATTGAGATTCTATCTGATTCCAGAAAGAATGGCTATCATAAAGAAATCAACCAATAACAAATACTGAGACTGGTGGCAGAGAATAAGAGACTTGTAGATCAAACAAAACATAGACATAGGACTGTATAAAATGATTATGCAACCCACAGGGATGCCTGTGGCACTGCCAGTGGAACAGGAACCACCATTCTGGAAAGCTCTCAGAAACTGATGGATTGCAAGAGTGTGGCAAACTCAACCTCCCAACCTGGTCCGCAGGACGCCCCAACTTCAGACACACGTCCTGCACCCCTCAGTTCCTCTCTACACACACCGCTCCGCCTCTTAACGTACTCCACGAAGAAACCCACACACTCACTTGCTTCCGGTTAGGCCAACAAGATCTACAGGTGGCTAGGCGAATTCTGGGAGTGCCTCCGTTTCTGGCGTTTAAATCCAGGAAACCTAGGCGGCCGACGAGGACGTAAGGACGCCAACGAGATTGGATTTCGTAGGCTCCTTAGCGAGCAATATGTCCGCGCCCATTGTGAGCCTCCTTGGGAGAGGCCATCTTGGAATATTTGCCGTACATAAAATGAAGCAGGGAGATAACCCAGGCTTGCTGAGAGTGAACCACGAGCCCTCCCTGCTGGCCTTGCTTGGGCTTAGCCCCCGTTTTCTAAGGTTTGAGTGTCATTTTCCTAACCTAACAAGAGGCTCCCAACAATAATAGTTGAGGACTGGGAGGGTAAGAAGATTTCTCAAAGTAGCACTGGCCCATGAAGGAAGAAGTGTGGGAAGTGTTCTGGCAGTCGGAGGTCCACAGACGGGACAGGCAGGGAAGGGAAGGGCCAAGCTGTAGAGGCAGTGAGAACAGGAGGTAGCCAGAGACATAGGGCTAACATGGCCCGGCTGACATGGCAGACAGTTATAGAAATGACCACTTTCTTACTGGAAATTGTCTTTTGTGAAACCTTTGCGGGTGTACAACAGTTATTCTTAGAGACCGGCTTGCGTGCATTCACTGGAAAGCTTCTAGAGACCTGAACCTTAGCTCACCCTAGGAACAGCTCACCTTAGGAACAACTCATCCAAGCAACAAAGGATAAGACCCTGATTGGCCTAGAGCACACCAATCAGTGAAGACCCCATAATCCTTAACTTACCCCAGACCAGTTTACCCCTGTAAGACTGACCAGAGCAAAGCTCATTGCAAGCTTCTCCCTGCCATACAGCTTGCTGTTCAGCAGCTCTGTCCCCGCCGTTGCAATATTATTAGTAAACCTCTGTCTCACACTACTTTCGCTTCTGAGTTCCTCATTCTGCGTGGGACGATCTGACTACCTCATTCTCCAATTGGTGGATCTTCGGATTTCAGTCAGCCAGGCCCTACCCTTCCCTGCCTCAGCAGGGTGGGGACAAGAACCCCAAAGGGCAGAGGGTCTTTCCACGAGAAGATCCCTAGCTGCCCAGACCCCCGCCTGGCACAACACTTTCTGCTCTTCCTCTGAGTCCTCTTCTGACTCTACCTTGTAATTTTTTCTGGGTTGAGAGAAGAACCCACCAGCCAATCAGTAACAGAAAGGAATTGGGTTTTTATGTCACTAACCTGGGATGGCTTATGTTCAAACAAAAATCTGAGGTACAATAAAAATGTCATGCATTTATCTGAGCAAAACAAATTCATGAATTAGGAAGCATCCGACCAAAAAAGGCTACCACTCCTATGCCTAAGCATTAGAAGATTAGCAGATTAGCATGAGTAAGGAAGTGAAACAAAGAAGTTATTTGATTGGTTAGTGTGAGACCAAAGTGAACCTAAGAAACGCCATCTTGGCCTGTGAGTGAACTCCCCTCATGTCCCTCCTCTTACAGAGTGCTGAAATTCCCCTCATTTTTGTAACCGCTCGCTCTGCTTCTGTAAACTTGCTTCGTCACTTCTCGGAAAAGGTTGGTGCCTGGTGCCTCCCTCTAACCACAAAATGTCCTAACCTGACAAGATAGCAAGATAGCTGTTGTAAAAAATATTTTGCAACTGGTTAAGAACATGCTGACCCCCCCTTGAACTTCTTTAAATAACAACCTATAAAAGCTGTGCTGTTGTCACAACCTATAAAAACTGTGCTGTTTCCTGCCTCGGGGCTTCACTCTACTAGAGGGTGGAGTCCTCGCGGGTGAATAAACTCCTTTCAGTTTTAACTTTGTCGTTTGTCCCGGTGTTTGATGATTTACCGGCTCGCTTGGTACAACAGTTAGATATAAAAATGCCCCTTTTTTGCTTTATTGGAAAGAGTATAATTATGTCAATTATATGTCAGTTTCTGATTGGCTAAGATTATGTTCTGCTTTTCTCTACCACAAGCATTTACCAGAAATGACTCAATTAGGTCCCCCTTATGTTTGTAATTTAAGCAAAGTTGGGGCTATTTTTAATGCCTAACTGTTTTTGTTTACTCTGGAATTTTTTCAGAATTAGTCTCCATTCTAACTTTGAAGACAGTGAAAAGGCATTGAAGTGGTGCCTATCCTGAGGCTGCAGACCCTATACTGGGAGGGTAGAAGTGTGGCCAACAAGGCAAAGACTGCACAAATTCTCAGTGGCTGGAGCTTATCCAAAGCAAACATGACACCCTGCCCCAATCTTGTACTATTGCCTGCTTGGCTTGATGTAGCTGAATTTCTATCCTGCCCTGATCTCGATTATCTTTGAGGCCAGGATGCCTGTAAGTCAAAGGTTCTTCAAGTTGTCAAGCAGAAATTGGTTGGATCTAAAATAGCTTCCAGAATGAGTCCCAGATAATCTTGCATTTCATTATAACAGCATATATATGCTAAATGACAAACTCCTCAGGCCCATGATAGTTAACAGTTGCCATGACAATGGCCAGAAAGAACTATAAAAGCAACAGAAAGAGGTGGCTCAAGTTTTCAGAAAAGACAGAACCACACACACCCTTTATTAGCCTACCCTTCCCCCTCATTTCTTTTAGCCTATATCTATAAGCTCTTCACCCCTAATGAGTTGAAAATTTGATTTGAGACTTATCCTCACTAATTTTTTACCAGGTATACAAATCTCCTTTGCTGCTCTTTGGGACTTGGTCTTGTTATTGGCTCCATAATTCCTCCCCCCACCCTCATACTGGGGATTGAACCCAGGGCCTTCACACTGAGCTACATTCCTAGCACAGTAAACTTCAAGGTCATTTACTCTTGTTTGTTTGTGTTTTTTATTTTGAGACAGGATCTTGCTAAGTTGGCAAGTTGCCCAGGCTGGGGTCAAACTTGAAATCCTCCTACATCAGCCTTCCAGAATGCTGGGATTATAGGAACCTGCCACCACCACTGGCTGGGTCCACAACAGCAAGAGAGGAAAAGAACTGAGTTTAGGATCACAAATTTATGGTAAGAAATTCCTAGACTTGTCCCAATAAGCATGACCATCTTGGGAGGATTTCAGGTGTCCCTGCAACAGAGAACATGGCTTGAGGAAAGGAAAATGGTGGACAAATTGGCTTGGGCTATAGGACTCATGGCAAGTCCCTGCATCTCAGCCAGTGAGGTTAGACTTCACAGGTATAGGTGACATTCAAAATATATATTCATCAGTAAGTTATCCTTTTGATTCAGGCCTGTTTGGAAAACAACATATGAAATATTGAATTGTGGTCCATGAAATGTATTGGACCAAAATCCTTGATAGAAACTGATCTTTGATATGAGCCATGGCAGACGCAGGCAGAAGGAAAGGAACAGTCCTAGGGAAAGCCCCCTGAGCCTTCAGTAGCAAGACTAGATAGCAGCTGGAAAAGGTTCTGCTAGTTCTAAAAACCTGGAGTATTTTCTAATGAAAATTTGGGAAGAAGCATACATTGTTGACATTGAGCTTACATTGTCTACAGGTAAGAGGTGTGACACAGCTCAAAGCACGCAGTTTTGTAATAAGAGGACAGTCCATAAGAAGTACTTGTTGCTTCATGCCAGGCAGAGTGGTGAACACTTGTACTCTCAACACTTGAGAAGCTGATGCAGGAGGATTGCTATTAGTTTGAGGCTAACCTGGACTACTTAGTGAGAGACCCTGCCTCAAAAAAAAAAAAAAGAAAAAAAGAAAGAAAAGAAAAGAAAAAGTAAAGTATTTGTTGCTTCTTGATTGGTTGGGGTAAACAAAATCTGATGGTGCCTTGATGGTGGGCTGGGGGTTCAGTGTCAAGGTCGGTTTGGCCTGAAGCTATTGGCTAAATAACTTCTTTTATCTCTCCTCCCCTCCATCCTCTGGCCTTATTAGTAAATTTAGTACTGTCAGACAGGTAGTTAGATATTAGCGGACCTGCAAGACAAAGGGAATCAAAATAACATTCTTCCCCAGTTACAGTAAAACAAAGAAATAAAGACCTCAGTGCATGATACATTTATAATCATCTTTTAGATCTCAGATCAAAGTAGTCCCCACACAGCACAGTGGAATCTTAAGGCCAGACAGTGTGCAGAGCTGCACTGTGTGGTCAGCCAGAACTTGAGGGTCATTTATTCTCGTTTGTTTACTTTTTGTAACGAATCTGGAGATTAAACAAAACATTCAACACTCCTGGTTGCTGAGCCCAATGTCTTACTGATAACAAAAAATGGAAACAGAAGTACCATTTCAAGATCTACCCACAGTACACACATGAATCTAAGACCAGAATCAAAATTCTTACGTTTACTTTTGAAAACAGTTTATATGATTAAATCCTCTAGGACAATCACAGAAGGAAAGGAAACACTGATGGTTTGGAAAGAACAAATGCATTTTGTAACAGTAAAAGACATTCCACTGTAAGTTCTAACAGGATGTCAGTAAGTATGACCATCAGGAAAACAGAGCAATGGTGGTCATCACAGCTTCGTAAGCCCCAGGAGCTACTGTCTTACGTATAAGAAAAATCCGAACTCTCACCTTGTGCAGCTCCCACCTTTGCTTTCACCTGCCCTCTCCCTTAAGGGTGCACTTTCACCTTGTGCTTTGCAATAAATGCTGCCTTTACTTTCACAACGCTTTTGTGTGTCTTGGCTGAATTGTTTCATCAAGGATTCAAGGATCGAGGAATCTTCCTGCCAGCCCAGTAACAGTACACGTTGGCATTTGTCTCTTATCATTATGGTCCTGTACTAGTGTTAGGCAGAAAGTTAGAGGTCAACAGCTTGGAGACAGGTGGCTTGGGGCTACTTGAAAAGCATGGAAGACTGTTACTTCTTTTCTTTTCCTTTCCTTTCTTAATCATTAGCTCTAGATAAAGCGCATACAAGTTTATGGTTTCAACTTTAGCCCAAGAGAATGTAACCTCCTCTGGGTATGGGTGAGGAGTTGGAAAACCTCCAAGTCTCAAACAATGAAATGGAAAACAGCTACCTAGGGCAATGCAAGGGCCTAGTGGGTCAACACAGCCCATTTTCCTTGTAAAAGAGCAATGACCTCAGAGGGAGGAAAGGATATTTCTTGAAAGAGCCAGTTAATCATAAAATGTAACTTGAGATCCCATTCAGAGCAACTGCTATCTTGGCCTTTGCCCACCTTCATACTGTCTCTCATTCTCATTCTCTCTCTCTGTCTCTGTCTCTCTCTTTCTCGCTCTCTGAAAATTTATCACTTTGCAATAAACTCACCTCTACTCTATACAGCGGCCTACATGTGTTGTATGAAACCTTTTGTCAAAGATAGAATAGAGACATGGCCCCAGTTCCTCATGGGGTTAGGACCTTGCTGTATTAGGAACCAGCTCCCCAGTGACCCCAAGACAAGCAATACAATGCAGAGAGTCTGAGAAATCAGGCATAGCCAGTCTTTTCAGGATGATGTGGTTAAGGCTGCAGTGCCTCCACTTGCAACTGAGATCTGAAAGAGCTGGAGTCTCTACATGCTGTTTTGTCTCTGTTGGTCCCTCTCTGCTCATCACCCCCTTGCCCTGTGCCTGAGTCCTAGCTCCCACAACTCTAGCACCAGTGAGCTATGGCAGAGAAAAATCAAACACTACCAAGACAATATAAATTGGTCAATATAACTGTACAGAATTGTTTAAAACTTTAAAAAACTATGTTTTTAGAATGTGGAACAGAGCCACCAGCTTGGGGTAACTTGTCCAGGAAGCTACTACTTGTATTGAAGCCCATTGTGCATTCTGGATGGTGCCTCCCTTTCTTTAGCCTCCCCTGCCACTTCCCGGAGCAGACCTTGGTCCTGGAGGCTTTATGGCTTGTGACAAGATCCACTGCTCCTGTCCCTTGCCTCCCTTCCTCTTCCCATAACCTGTTTTGGCTTTGCCCTTGAGCTAAAACTAGCTTTTACATTTTAAAAGGGTGAAATAAATACAATGTACAACAGAGACGGTATGTCATCTGCAAAGCCTAACATACTTACCTATTTGGCCCTGTACTAAGAAATTTGATGACTTAGAATCTAATACACAAAACATTGATTTATGTAGACTATTGAAGCAGTTAATGTTGTATAAATCTGAGTTCTTTGTCTCACAAAGTCAAAGAATGAAAATTGCAGGCCAAAGGAGGAAATTAGCAGTGTGTTTATTAGAAATAAGAAGAAAAGGGCCAGGGATTTAGCTCAGTGGTTCTGCTGCCTGCCTTGCAAGCACAGGGTCCTGAGTTCAATCCCTGGTACCAAAAAAAAAAGGAGGAGGAGGAGAAGGAGAAGAAGGAGAAGAAGGAGAAGGAGGAGGAGGAGGAGGAGGAGGAGAAAAAAGCTCTTTGTGGTTATCTACAAAGAGGGGATCCTGAATGGTACCATTCAATGTGGGGGTTTTTGGGGGGGGGCCTTATATAAACATGCCGAACACAGAAATTTTAAAGAAAAAACAGCTACTTACATAGCTAGAAATCATGTACTCTGCGTTTCTAGGTTTCTCCAATCCAGATGTTAGGGAGGAGTTGTCAAGTAACTTAGCTGGGAAGACAGGTCCTTAGCCTCCATTCTTATCCTAATCTGCTATCTTTTCTCTTGCATTTTCTTTTACATTTCTAAGTTTAACAAACTTTTTGAAATAGCTTTTAACTCAGTGTGTGCTGTTTTCTTTTATCTTAGGCTGCTCTGACTACTGTTAAGATAAATAATTAAACTATAATACTCCTCACCTTCTCAAGAAGCATCCCTAACCACTGTAATGGAAGAAGGGGCCAAGATCAATCCTGCAACTTCTTGCTGAGATGGGTCTGTGTAGGGGCCGACAGTCAGAGAGCTAATCTGAGCCCTCAAAATCAGTTGGGCTGGGTTTCAGGAGTTATAGCCTCTCTTCAGAGGATCAGTCTAACGGACCTTGGTAAAAGGAGTCTGACACATTCATTGTCAGTTTCATCTTCTGTATGACCATTTAGAGTTTGATAGTCTCTAAAGGAGAAGAAACAGATTTTACCAAGAGATTAGGAATGTACAGCCCACACGTAAGAACCAGAATGAAAGACAGGTGGGGTGATTACAGGGGAGGAGCCATTCTGATGTTTCTTTTCATGGTTTTAAGGTTTTATTCCACCTGATGTGAATTATTTATCTAAAGACAACAAGTTTCATGCATTCATTTGGAAGTCCCTCTGGTTTAGGCCATAAAAAGATCCACAGCACTGTGGTTTTGAAGGACTACTGAAGCTAAGGAATTTAAAGACTCCTGCTGTGCTTCCATAGCTGCCACCTTGTCAAACCTTAATAGTGAGACTATAGGTGTACCTGGAGACTGGCAGCAGGGATCAGTGTAGTACTTGGAACTCCTTTTATATCTATCCTGTATTACTACTATTGTCTCTCTCAATGTTTCTTTTTTATACTTTTCTGCTGGATGTTTAAGACCAAGTTAAAATGAGACTTCTGTTAATTTTATCTCTTTCTCTCTTAACCTCTCTCTCTAGATCAGATATAGATATAGACATAAATACATACATACACACACATATATATATATATATATAGAGAGAGAGAGAGAGAGAGAGAGAGAGAGAGAGAGAGAGAGAGAGACTGAGAGAGACTGAGAGAGACTGAGAGAGACAGAGAAAGATTGTACCTCAAGGTCAGTTAAGGCTCTTCAGGGATTATTTTTGGGACTAAGCTCAGAGGCTCTTACCTCTTACATAGTCTTTTGTTTTATCAATGTCATCTGCTAGGATGGTTATGGTCTTTCTTGACCATATGGCCTCCCTTGGAAGTATGGGAGATGTTTCTCTTTTTAGTGCCCCTTCTTTCAGCAGAATGTACACTGGTTGACTCTTGTCCTTTGGGGCCTAGCAATTGCCCTGTTCACAAGGTTGAATGAATCACTGAAGCTGTAGACTCCTTTTAGAGGGGTCCCATCATGCCCTGGGTCCTGGTTGACCTTGGAGAGCCAGGA
The DNA here is from genome assembly GCF_000247695.1 of Heterocephalus glaber. Next base: position 3,141,789 of record NW_004624832.1, on the reverse strand, counting down.
ACAAAATACCAGCTGTTCTCTTAGCCTGGTTATATTTTTTAGCTTTGATCTCCAAGTCTCCATTGTTGAACACCCAGAAAGGTTAGTTACACCAATATTGAAGTGAGTAGAGTAGATTTAACTATCATAATCATATCTGGATATTAAGGATGCTGAAATATAAAGTATGGACAGAGAACAGTTACCTCTTTGCATCCTTTGATGCTTTTTATGAGACAGGGTCTTGATGTATAATTTACACTGGCCTTGAACTCACTGTGTAGCCCAGGCTGTCTTCAAACTCATGACAGTCCTCCCACCTCAGCTTCCTGAGTTCTGGGATTTCAGGTGTGTGCCACTGCATCCATCTTTCTTTGATGCTTAGGAAGGCATAACTTGTCCAGAAAAGCTTTCCCAAAGTTACTGCATTCATAAGTCTCCTCTCCTGTATGGGTTCTCTGATGTAGAAGGAGGTGAGACTTCTGGCAAAAGGCTTTCTGACATTACAGGTCAGTTTTCTCTCCTGTGTTCTTTGATGCTTAGTGAGGTCTGACTTCTGGGAAAAGTTTTCCAACCGTCACTACAGTATATTAGTGCTGTTCTCCTGTTTGCATTTTTCGGTGTCTAAAAACTGAGACTTCTGGGTGAAAGCCTTTACACATTAGTTATAGTCACTGTATTGTTCTCTACAATGAATTTCCTCATGCTTACTATAAAGAAAGAAATTTGTCATATCCATTAAGTTCAATTTCATTTCTTGCAAAACTTCTTTTCTGAACAATGTGCTCTATAGTAGATTTCAGATGTTTCCCAAGTGTGTCAAATGTGTGAGATCTTTGTGCAAAAGTGAGTTCAAGAGGTCTAGGGATTTAGTTCAGTGGTTCCACCGCCTGCCTTGCAAGTGCAAGGTCCCAAGTTCGATCCCAGGTACAAAAAAAAAAAAAAACTTCACAAAAGAATGAGTTCAAGGTTGGAGCTCAGATTAGATATTATTTTTCCAAGTGCATCATGTTGGGGACCAGCCATGATATGTATAAATTAGTAGGGGCCAGGCCACAGGCCCTGCACTCCCAAGGCCAGTGTTAACTTGCCTGGGGAACAACGAACTGAACTTTGCAAAATATTGCAGACTTCCTGGCTAGGTGGGAAAGCCATAATCATAGCACTCCTCAAGCAAGATAATATTCTGCTGAGGGCAATATAAAATGCGGACATCCTAATCTGAGGAAGGACCTTAACTTGTTTCCCTTTGAGATACTAAACTTGGTCCCTATCTGGCTATTCTAAACTTACTGCAGTATCTGTTCCTGGAATAGTATACTATCCCCTCCCCTGCACTTATTAATACAAGCAGGTCCACTGTGGAGTTCATTGAAGCCTGTCCACTAGAGATCAATTCTTCTCTGTCCCCCACTGCACATTGAATATTGTTTCTGTCTCTTTTTCTTATTCCCCGTTGTTCTCCCTACAGGTATTCAGGGGTCTGAAGAGCTCCTGATAGCATTATATTTGTGGTGACTCCATACTTTCAAGGCTGATTTGTTTTTCTTGGTGCCATTTTGTATCGTCATTGGCTTGCCACCCATCTTCTAGTAAAGAAAAGCAATGAATCCACTGGGCAATTTACTAAAAGGAGTAGAATCTTATACCAAAGGCAGAGGAGATAAGAGGAAGAGAGAATGAGTACAGAATGAAATTCTCAGACATTTGTAAGTGAAAGGAGAAAAAACAGAAGAAATTATGACACATGGGAGACACCCAAAATGTGGAAAAGAAAATTTATGAATTCCCGCATGTGTATGAAAAGGGAGCTATGGCTATGTATTAACAGAGATGGAGACACTTGCTGGTTACTTGCTGTTTGCTGCCTTCTGCCTACCTGCTCTGTGGTGCACCCCCTGCCATGTCACCCTGCCTTGGAGCCCGCCAACTATGAACTGAAGCCTCTACTAATTTTGACCTACAATAAACTTTTCCTGTTTTAACTTTGGGTGTTGAGTATTTTGTCTCAGCAATGAAAACAGTAACCAAGACAATCCCCAACATCAAGTCCAACATGGTCACTTGTACATCTGAATTAGCACATTACAGTGGGTGCAGCCATCATGAAGAAGGTAATCATATATGTACAAAAAAAAAAGAGTACTGTCAGGGTGTCATGGTGGCACATGCCTATAATCCCAGCACTTTTGAGGCTAAAGAAGGAGGATCACTGGGAGTTTGAGGCCAGTCTAGGATACACAGCAAGTTCAAGCCCATCTTGAACTAAATTCAGGCTCTGTCTCAAACAAACAAGCAAACAAACAAACAAGCAAACAAACAAATGAATGAATGAATATAGGCCTTTAAGAGGTAGAGAGCAAGTAAAATGAGCTCAAGAATGCTTCTGGAGAATAGTACAGCATAGTACACAGTAATAGTACAGTGAGGCACACAGTAAGCAAAGTTAGTTTAAGGAAAAGATCTGACAAGTGAGAAGGCATTGCCACAGGCCAAGGTGGAAGGTGGAAATACAGCGTTAGTAGAAATTTCTGTGCAGGCTTATCTCAAATCAGGTATTTTCATATCTAATTCTTACTGAATAAATTATTAGAATTGGGATTTCTGAGTCAAAGAGAAGAAAAATTTCTCACTCAGTAAATAATCCAAGATTGTTGTCCAAAAATGTTTCATTAATAAATACACTATTCACTGCTTCCTATACTCCAATAAAAACTCTTGCTGAAAACCAACAGCTAATGTTTATTGGCATTATCCACATTTTTAAGTAGGAATGCATTTCAAGCATAACAATTGTATTATCTCACATAATACTCCAAAAGCTGTAGGTGGTGGACCTAAATACTACCCTCACTTTGCGTATAATAAAGAAAAAGGTTGTCAGAAGTAATATTTCCTACAACTTCACCATTCAATCTTTGTCAAAATTAAAGGTGAATAAAATCTTTAGCTTTATTTCTTATTTTGCATTTACTTCAGTTTTTTTCCTAATTTAGATTATTCTTTTCTTAATCATACTGTGGTTATTTACACCTGTTAATTTTACTTCTTCCATTCTCTCATATCCTCTAGATTTTGCCTATTATGGACATTCATATAAATGTAACTATATAATATTCAGTCTTTTGTGATTGACTTCTTTCACTTAGAAAATTTCCAAGGTTTGTCCATGGTGCCTCATGTCTTGGTATTTTGTTCCTCTTTATACTGGAATAATATTACATTGTATGGATACAGTACATTTTATTTTTCCCTTCAGCAGCTGATGGATTGTACTGTTTTGATCTATTGAAAATAATGCTGCTATAAATGCTCATGTAGGAGTCACACTGTTGGGTCATATGATCAATATATATTATCTAACCATAGAGGAAATGACAGACTGGTTTCCAAAGTGGCTGCACTTACAGTTCCACCAGCAGTGTATCTGGCTGCAAATTCTTCCATATACTCACCAACACCTGTTAATCCATAAAAATAGAATAATGTAGTATTACTTTTTTTCTGTTTGGGTTCTTCTTGTATGCATCTATAGTTTGCTTTTGAAATTATTGCTGGGTAGAATTATATGGTATGGTTGTACCACAGTTTGTTTATCCATTCATCTAGCTGTATAGACCAATAAACAAATACGCACTTCTGGCTGTGTGTGGAGGGCAAGAGAAAGACTGGATTGTTTCCTGTTTGGAGCAATTATGAATAAAAGTGTTATGGCTATTATGAATAAAGGTCATATGAACATTCTTGTGAGGACCTATTGTTTTATTATTTCTGGGTAAATATGTAGGAGTGGATTTTCTGTGTCTCTAAGGGTTGTTCTTTGCAATTCTCCCAAGGAGTCAAATACTTTGTTAAGGCTTTTTATTTGCAAAACTTTTCTCACAGTTCTTTTTTTTGTAAGTTAAATGGATGTAGTGGTGACATGGATTTTTCATTTGGGGAGAGTTGTCTACAGGTTTATCATGAAGACTTCAAAACACCCCTCTTCCAGACACAAATGCCCCATCGCACACAGGAAATTGTTTCCTCATTTTTCAAGTAGAGTTATATATTAATTATGGTTAGACTAGATCTTTAATTTTCATTTTAATGACTAAATACTACTTTTAGTTCAGCATGTAGTATATTATGATTAATGGTCACTTCTTGCATTGTCTAATCTTCTTGGAGTTAATCTTATTTAACTTCCAGAATTTCTGGCCTTTGATCCTCAGAAAGCTCCTCACTTAATATTAGCTCCACCCGTCCCAAGAAAGAAGGGAAGCCCTTTATGGTATTTCCGGAAAGAAAAGATGGATGGATGGCCTCCCTCATTGGAATCCCTCTTCAGTTGGCTTCTTGCGCCCCTCTCCTGAACAGTAACCAGGTTTTGCCCAGGAAGGTAAAGGATGTTCCTCTGACTTCTTCACTTCCTTTTGATGGTGTGGCTGCTAACTATCGCAGTTGCTTATCCAGACCTTTTTATGTCTTGAAATTCTTCCTCTTGCCCTCAGCGCGCAGCTAGAAGCATTCCTGCCATATTTTTGCTCCTTTTAACCTCCGCCTAAGAAGAAGCGTTTTCATTTGTACGGACATATAACTTCATAGCTTCGAAGACGGCTGCGCCTATTGTTTCAAAGTCTGCGCTTGCCCCCTTCGTGTTTACTAGGATAGAGCCTATGAAAGTCAATATAATCTAGGACGCAATGCTTAAGGCGTCAAAAAATGAGGTGGCTCGAGCAGCCTTTCACTGCCACTAGCCTTCCCAGGACGGATATTCAAAACAAGGCCACTTTGCCTCCTGTACGTCCCCCAGTGTTGAAAGATGGCCGCCCCCTATCTTCCAGGATACTGTGGGCGCCGACATATTACTTCCGTAAAAGGAAAAGCCGGAAGTTCAGGAGTTTGCGCTCTGCAGAAAGCTTGTCCAGTCCTCACCGGCCCCTGTAGGCGGAACAAGGAGACTGGGGGAGCGCCAAGAACTCTAAGAGTTCGCGGAAGTGCAGCTTCTGAGAGGTACGTGGGATCTGGAGAAAGTCTGGTCGGTGTGTGGGTCTCTCTGTGGAACAGTATAAGAGGCGGGGTGTCTGTGCGTGTCGGTGCAGGTTAGAGTCTTGGCGAAGGGGAAGCAAACGGGAGTCAGTCCTCAGGGACCCCTAGAGCCAGCGGTGACAAGTTGTCAGGGTTTCGGATCACTGTGGGGATAATGAGGTGAAGGGTGGTTTTGTCAGTGGAAGGTGTCTGGCTCGGATTTGGGATTTAATGTGCAGCCCAGAGACAGGGGATTTGGGGCGTGCTGACAGTGAACCGAGGGTGGGGTCCAGGATTCGGGATCAGCCCAGAGGGGTGTGGCCAGTGTTTGGGGAGGTTCGCGGGTGTGCTTTGGAGGTGTGGGGACCCTGGTTGGTGCGAGTTTTGAAGCTCAACGGTTACAGTCCCCGTCTTACTCTCGTTGCTGAGACAAAATACCCGCCACCCAAAGTTAAAGGGGGAAGGGTTTATTTAGCTCAGTTTGTAGAGGTTTCAGTCTGTAATCAGCTGGCTCCAAGGCAGGGTGCACAGTGGACAGGCATCGCAGAGAAGAAACAGTTCGTGGCGTGCAGAAGGTAGGAAAGCAAGAAGGGCAAGACAAGCCCCGTTCTGTCCTTTATGCTGTATCCAGGCTACCAAGGTTAGGGCGATGCCAAGCCAACAAGGGGTTGGTTTAGTAATCGCTCACCCTTGATCCAAGTCTGGCACTATTAATCTGTCACACACTCTAGATCCAGCCACCTCTGAAAAAGCCCCTCCTATGACTGCATGAGCTTTAGGGGTACAGCTAGACACAAGCCATAACACCCCTTAAGACTCAACAAGTGTTACTGAACAAATTCCCTTTTGCTCCCCACATTTCTCCATTTTGTCCCCTTCAATAGGAAAGCTATGGAAGAGGTCAAGAAGGAATCAAATCTAAAATGGTAAGGAGCATCTAATTCCCAAATGACTTTTGATAACATGTTTGTGTTATTTCAATTTGTCTTTATTTTTTGATGCTTGGTTTTTGCAATTCAAACTATTGAAACATTGGTCTAACTTTTCCTACTTGATTTAGTATTATGAACATTCATATAATGAGCATATAGCTTATTTTAAAACACTTTGTGGAGATTTTTGTGATAGTAAACCATCAAGAGGCAAACCTGTGCCATAATGGATGGAGTCACTAAGTATATGCATATATTTAAATATAACTTAAATGTTAAGATGTTCACTTTTCAAATCATCACTTTTTGTTTTGTTTTGTTTTTTGAGACAGTTTTGCTATGTAGTTCAGGTTGGCCTTGAGCTCTCAGTGATCCTCCTGCCTCAGCCTCCCAAGTGCTGGGATTACAGGCGTGGGCCACCAAACCCAGCTCAGCACTTTCAAGAGCAGGTTATGCTTCTGCTTTCAGCAAGGGTGTTGCTCTACGTGGCCAGTTTCTTTATGTCGTTGCAACTGTAAAAGGAATCTTTTTTTGTTTTGGGCCTCTTTGTTCTCTTCTAATTGACTATTATATAGAAGAGTAGTTTAAAAATATTTTTGTTCCTAGTTACATTACTGAGTTGTTTGTAGTACAAGCTTTCTCATCCTCCAACATACAAAAATTTAAACACATAACAAGATTTGAAGAATTTTACAGCTGAATACATTTGTCTACCACCTAAATTTTATCATTTTTATTGTTTATCATATATCTACATCATTCTTATTGTTAATACAGCTTTTAACAGTTATTTTAGTTTTTGATGCACTTCTAAGTAAGTTGTAGACATCCACACATTTGCCATTAAATATTTCAGTAGGTATATAATAATTAAGGTCTACTGGTAGCTTTTTCTAATAATAGCTTTATTATTCATGTGCCATGTAATTCACCCATTTAAAGTGTATAGTTCAGTTGGGCTAAGTGGTGGGCACCTGTAATCCCAACTCTTTGGGTGGTTGAAGCCGGAGGATCCCACTACTTATGTAGCACAGCAAAATCTCATCTCAAATAAATAAATAAATGAAATGTGTGATTTGGTGGTGTTTAATATGTGCAACCATCACCAAAGTCAAAATATAACTTTGTGTGGGTTGTGTATGTGTGGTACTGGGAATTAACCCAAGGACTTTTACATGCTAGATAAGCATTCTACCACTGAGCTGTATCCCCAATTTTAGAATATTTTCATCAATTCAAAAACTTCAGGGGCCAGGGATTTAGCTCAGTGGTTCCGCCTGCCTCACAAGTGCAAGGACCTGAGTTCAATCTCCGGTACCAAAAAGAAAAAAAAAAACAACTTCATACTCTTTTACTGCAGTCTGTTCTTTTATTCCCCTGCCTTAAGGCAACCATAAACCTACCTCTGCCTCTATAGATTTGCCTATTCTAGTAGTATAAATGTAATCGTATAATATATGGCCTTTTGTGAATGGCTTTTTTCATACAGCCTAAAATGATTTTAAGGCTCATCCATTTTACAGTATGTTGTTTTTGTACTTGAATAATATTCCATTGTTTGAATATAACACATCTTGTTTATCCCTTCAGCAGCCGATGGATATTTGTATTGTTCATTTCATTTTTTATTATAAATGATGCTTTTATAAACATTTGTGTGCAAATTTGTGTGTTTGTATTTCCCTTGTATGTAAACCTAGGAATAGAGTTTCCATTCCTTCATATATTCATCAGCACTTGTTATTGTTTTCAGTTTTTTATTGTAGTCATCTTAGTGGTGTAAAGTGGTATCTCATGATTTTCTCTGAAGACACTGTAATGTTGAGCAACTTGTCATGTACTTATGCTATACATAAGTTTTAGGCACATATTTTTTCACTGAATATAGATTGTTGGTTTCTTGTTTTTTGGTGCATGTGGTGCGGAGGATTGAACACAGGACTTTGAACACGCTAAGCAAACATGCTCTCTCTACTGAGCTACATCTGCAGCCCTAGATTTTTAATCACTGCATAATATTTCACTGGGTCTGTACCTTTATTATTCAATTACTCCTCTGCTAATAGACAAAAAAAATAATTTCACAACTTTGTGTGCATGTCTCACTATTTCCTTTGCAAAATTTCTCAAAGTGGATTTGTGGTTCTAGTACTATCTCTTTTGAAAGTATTCAGTACAAAGTAGTAAATTATCCCCAAAATTCTTCAACCATATTCCTTCACAAGGAAGTATGTTTTGGAATGCCATCGATTATTAGATGTAAATTCTGTAATCATCCATTTAACTAAATACTTAGGATTGATGAATATTCAGTCGAATCTGCCAAACTCTGAATTTTACTTATTCATACTAGGGAATGTCTTATAATTTGCTTTTTTTTTTTGAATAGCACCTATTAAAGTATATTCCTAGCTTGAAAACCTACCTATATGCCAACAGCAGGCTCATATACATTTTAACTGTTAAATTATATCAGACAATTAAAGCAGAAAAAAGAAGGAACACTTCTCCCCTCATTTTAGGAA
>NW_004624832.1:3066242-3132219 GCF_000247695.1 Heterocephalus glaber | reverse complement strand
ATAACTTGAAAGGATCTATGAACCTAAATATGAAAGACTAAAATATAAAACTTTAAGAAGACATTATAAGGGAAAATGAACATGAATTTAGGGTAGGCAAGAATTTCCTAGGATACAAAAAACATGAGGTATGAAAGAAAGAAATTGATAAATGGGATTCTATCAAAATTTAGAACTTTAAATGACCTCGTTAAGAAAATGAAAAGTCCTTAAACAAACCCTATTTATAATATATATAACCTAAGACAAGAATATATAAAGAACTCTTACAGCTCACTAATGGACAACCCAATTAAAAAGTAGACACAAGAAGATGATAAATAGCCAGTACAGCACAAGGAAAGGTGTGCAACACTGGAATCAGAAAAATACTAATCAGTACAATAACAAGATTGTATTATACACTCATTAGAGAAATGAAGTTAAAAGTTTTAAAAGAACAACAGGTGTGAACCAGTTAGAACTGTCTAATACTGCTAATGTGAATGTTAAACGACAAAACCATTTTGGAAAACAATGTAGGAATTTCTTGTATTACTGTTAAGAACCAACAGTTCTGTTCTTGACTTTTTACTTAAGAGGAATGAAAACACATGTTCACAATAGATTTGTATATGGAAGTTGACTATCCCTTATCTGAAATTCTTGGGACCAGAAGTGTTTCAGATTTTGGCTTGAAATCCACTTGATCTGCAAAGAGGATAGCTACTCCTGGTTTTTTTCGGGTTCCTGTCTCATGGAGTATTGTTTTCCATCCTTTAACTTTCAGTCTATGAGTTTCTTATTGAATTAAATGTGTTTCTTGTATGCAGCCTATTGTTGGATCTTGCTTCTTGACACATTCTCCCAGTATATTTCTTTTGATTGGCGAATCGAGACCATTAACATTGATGGTTATAACTGATAGGTACTGACTTATCATTGTCATGACTTTTTCTTTTTGTTGGATTCTCCCCCTTTGTGTTTAATTTCTTGTCGCACCGATGGATTCATTCTGCTGGGCTTCCTGGGGTTGTGATCCTCATTGTCTTTTCCTAGGATATTGTCTAAAATTTTTTGGAGTGCTGGTTTGGTATTCATGAAATTCCTAAGTTGCTCTTTGTCATGAAAGTATCTTATTTCTCCATCAATTTTGAAAGATAGTTTTGCAGGGCACATCAGTCTGGGTTGGAGGCTGTTTTCCTTTAGGGCTTGCAATACATCACCCCAAGCTCTTCTTGCCTTGAGGATTTGCGTTGAGAAGTCTGCTGTGATTCTGACGGGCTTTCCTTTGTGTGTGATTTGTTTCTTTTCTCTAACTGCTTGTAGAATTTTGTTCTGCTGGGTTTCTGGAATCTTAACTATTATATGCCTATGTGTAGTTTTTTTTTTTTATCTAGGCTAGTTGGAGTCCTATATGCCTCACTTATCTGTATGTCAAGTTCTTTTCCCCTGCTTGGGAAGTTTTCTGCCATCACTTCTGTGAACAGTTTTTTATGTCATCTGCACTCTCTCCTGTTTCTTCATTGGCTCCAGTCAGTCTTATGTTATTCTTCTTTGCATCGTCTAACAGCTGCTGGATTGATTTCTCATGGTCCCTTACAATTTTAAAGCAATTTTTCTTTTCCTGGTCACTAATTGCAATCTTATCTTCTATATCTGAGATTCTGTCCTCACATTGGCTCATTCTGCTGTGTAGACTTTCAATGGAGTTTTTAATCTGGAAATCTGTTTGCATCTGTTTGATGGATTGCATTTGTTTCCTATATTGGGATTCCATCATGTTCCTCAGCTCCTCTATTTTTTTAATCTGTGTCCTCTCTAGATTTATTAATCATGTCTTGCACTATGAGCACGATCTCTGCTGTTATCTGAGAAATTATTTCTGATTTCATTTTTTCCAGATCCTGCTTCATTGCCAGTTCAGGGAGTCCAGGTAGTTGAATGTCAGAGTGTTCCATCTCGTTTCTCTTTGGGGTTGCTTTAGGTGATCTGGAAGTCTGGTTTTGAGACTTATTTACATGTCTTCTCACTTCAGTTGCGGTGTGGGAGGGGGTGCTGTTGGCACATGCATGCCTCACCTCTGTTCTGGGGGCAGTGGTGGTATGGGGGCTCTGTACCTTTCTATAGGTGCCCTGGACTGGGAAGGTCTACTGCTTCTGTGAGGTGCTCCTACCTAGGATGACAGAGGGAAGGGAGCATAGGCAATCATGGATGACGAGTAAGAGCAGACCCTAAAAGTTTGGAGGGTGCTGGAGAACCACAGGGAGCTTATAATGTTTCTCCCCAGGTAGAATAAAAGGAAAGCTCAAGGTGACTCCATCAAATTTATGCTCCCATTGTGTGAGTTCTTGCTACTTTTCTAGAATTTAGCACATAAAAAGCTTCTGGGTCTGCTCATCTATGCTCTGCTACTTTTAGGACAGGTGAGAGCCATGCAGCTTTTTACATTTGTCTTGGTGCTTCGAAGAAGATGGTTCACGTGTCACTGGTAACAGAGTGGATTCTAGAAGTGTAGTTTCTATGTCCATGACCATGGCCATCCTCTGTGTGATGCTGTGTGAATTAAACCCCCCCTCAAAGTAGTACCAAAGAGAACAGTCTTTTGAACAGGTACATGGGCCCATGTAGTTGTAAAGGAATAAATGTCCAGGTCTTTACCATACATACAGATCTGTCTGAGAAGACCCTTGGTATTTTAGTGCTTCTCCGTTCCCACTTCTCCATTCATAGTCAACTCACTGCCATCTCACAGAAGAAAGACATATTGTCCATGCATTAAAAGTGTTTTATTGCCTTTGAGTAAAAATATTCTGGGGCCTCAGCTAAAGGTTAGAGGTGGACTTGAGCTAAGGGAAGTACATGCAGTCTTGTTGGCATCTGGATCCAGAGAGAACATGTACTCAGAGTGAGTTACTTTTCAGCCCACAGGGCCTGGTTCCAGGAGCAAAACACACCAGGTGAAGTGGGAGGACGCTGCAGGACCTGGGTACCACCATTGTGGAGACACCATTGATTGGAGACTAAGATTTCTAGCTAGAAGTTTAGGGCAGAAGAAGAAGACTAAAAACACAGCCTCCTGATTACTGGCCATTTCCCAATAACAGAAGAAAATGATTAAGACTCAGGTAACTTTGAGTTTATTTTTCTCTTCATTCTTTGATTGATTTCCGAAAGAATTTCAAAGTCACTTGAATTAAACGAAAAAATATAAATGGTGTAAAACACTATTTGTGTCAAAATACACTTATAGTGTTACTTTCGGCATCAAGGTGAAGTAGAATCAGGAGTATATTGTTCCTGTCATAAGAAGATATTTGGTCTTTATCCCTAGTTTCTGGAATGGAGCTCCTGAAAGCCTTGGAATATTTTTATATCACTGATACAGTCAATAGCAACCTCTTTTGTTCTAGTAAAATGGCTTTTTGTAGTTCTCTAGATGGCTTCAGGTTGGATGTGACTGGTTACCTGAGAAACCAAGCCTTATTTAAATTGGAGCTTTGGCCTTATCCCCAACTTCCACTGAAGGTAGTGAGTTTAGTCCCCAAGGACCAGTCATGCCTGTATAATGAGACCCGCATGAAGTCCTCGAAATGATGGGGTTGGAGTCCACATGGAGATGCTGGAGTGTGGTACATACAGAGGGCATGGCAGTTCATGCAGTCCCCACACCCCTAAATCTTGCCTTGTGCATCTTTTCTATTTGGCTGTTCCTGAGTTATATACTTACTACCAGTAAATTCTGCACATAATTAAAATTTCTATTTAGATGAATGGTTGGTGAGTGAATGACAATTGCAGATTATTTTTGTAGGATTTTACTTCCACAGTGCATTAAAAACCGCTAGGGGTATAGTTGCAGAAAATAAGCAGGAAAACTTTTTTCCATATCATTACAAGGAGATCACAGGACTGTGTTGTTTCAGGAGTCACTGACCCTGGAGGATGTGGCTGTGAGGTTCACCCAGGAGGAGTGGCAGCTCCTGGGCCCTGCTCAGAAGGACCTGTACCGGGATGTGATGCTGGAGAACTACAACAGCCTGGTGTCAGTGGGTGAGGACAGCTGCCCCGTGTCACTCAGAAGACGGCTGTCAGTGGCCTTTCCTTTCTCAGCTCCTAGAAGCTCTGGAGGACCTGCGGTGTCTTGAGTGGTAGACTCTCATTCCATTTCTGGCCCCAAATAAAAGAATATAATTTGGGCTCTTCTGAGGGAAGAGTCTTTGCTTTTCAGGCATAAACTACATAGTTACTAAAATAGAACGTTCTCCTGTGTTGACAGATCACAGTTCAGTTTGATGAGCCTAAAACTCCTGTCATTTCCCACAAACAGGGTATCAAGCCAGCCAGCCAGATCCCCTTTCCAAGTTGCTACATGGAGAACAATGGACAGTGGAGGATGCAATCCACAGTCAAATCTATCCGGGTGAGTAAGTAAAACCTGCAAGGATGGTGGCCAAGTCATATTCTATCTGTCAGAGGTGTCACAGCTGTGAGAATGTCTGAGGATATCTAAATGGAGCCGGCACATCTCTTTCTGCTCACATAAGAGCTCTGTTTCTTTCAAGGTATTTATAACAACATATACTATACCTCTTTATCTCTTCTTGGAGTTGGTCACTGTTTATTTCTTCTAGGTCTTGACTTTTTTCTCTAGGTTTCTTCTTTTTGGGACTTTCAAATCTTGCCATTCTTCCTGTAGTAGTGTTCCTACCTATGTCTTTTTCTTGTCTTGCTAGGAAATTCTGCTTTCCATGCCTTTCTTCCTTGAGATCTTCGATTTTCATACTGTCTTCTTACTGTATTTTCCTGCCCCTTTGCACAATGTTGCTTTCCCTTCCTAACATTTACCACCATTTTTGATTCTGTGCCGCTATGGCAATCTGGCCTGTTGCTTTCTATATTTCTCTTTCCTAAGCCTCTCTATCCCCACTCTGAGATCCTATAAAGGATTGTTTTTCATGTTTTATTTTAATCTCAACCCTATAAATTTTTATCATTCCAATTTCTTAAGCTCATGTTCTTTGTGGAGACTTTCAGGATTACATGTCTCTTAATGCTTCCTAACTTACATGTTTGTACTATATAATTACTCTTTTCCATGGCATCTCCTTGAATCTGTCCTGGCCACTGCAGAAGTACCTTGAAACATCCCACCTCCTCAGTTCCCTTAAAGTCTTTGCTCTTTATGTTGATTTTTTAAAAAATTCTCATTTTTTGTTTATACCCCAAACCAACTCATTGAGCTTCAGGCCTGCTTTGTTTTAATTTCCCCATGCAATTGTTAACTGTTCATTATTTTAGTTTTTTTTTTTTAAATTTTAGTTTGTTTTAAATGATATTATTGTACCCATTCCTGGAATGCTTTCCTTTTCTCATAGTCTGATAGAATTAAGTCCCAGTTAGTCATAGCAGTCATCTAAGAGAAATTTCTCTTCTGTCAAGTGATATTGCAGTCAAACCTCCATCTTGCTTATAGTGTTTGCTTTCCTCTTCCTTTTCCTGACTCAAAATCATCTACATTTAAAGCAGTCTTCACAATATGTTCTACATGTATGTGAATCTTTGTTTCATTACCTTAAATACTTTTTGATTGCCGTGTTTTTTATAACCTATTACATACTGTACCATCCTGACAACCGTGAACAATAAAAATTCTTCTTGGGATAACATTCTACAACAAGGAGGCAGAACAGTAATCAAAATAAATGTCTTAAACTGAACATGGTGTCTCACACCTGTAATCCTACCATTTGGGAGGCTAAGGTAGGAGGATTGCTGAGATTTCAAGGGCAGCCTGCACAACATAGGGACACTCTTTCAAAAATCCAAAAACAAGCAAATGTCTTGTGAAAAGTCTGAGAAGATCAGTAAAACAGCATAAAGGAATAATGTGAGAGGGGGCTGGAAGTGGTACTTTAGGACAGGAATGGCTGTTTGGGAAGGTGTGTTTGAGCAGTGGTATGAGACACATGAGTAGGTCAGTTGGCTGAATTACTCTCCATGTAGATAAAATAGGAAGTTCAAAGGCCCAAAGAAAGTATATGTTTGAGGAACTTGAAGGAAGCTTCTTGGAGTAAAAAGAGTCGCAGTGGCTGGAGATAAGATCAGTGTGGTAGTTGCTAGAGTTAAGGGTAGACAGGTCACGTAGAAACTTTCAAGGACTTTTTACTTTTAAAAAAGATGAGAAACATGAGGGAGTTTTAAGTAGAGGATGACATGTTATAATTTATATTTAAAAGATCAAGTTGATTCTTTTATAGTAGGAAGAAGAGGTGAAATCCACATGGGAGACTATAGCTATAGTACCAGACATGGTAATTGTCTTTGACTTGAGTAGAGAGGGTGAATGTTAATAGTTTCTAAATATATGTACAAAGGAGGGAAGATGAAATTTTCTATTGATGTTGACAGAGGGTGTGAAAGAAATTAAGGACTGTGGTAAGGTTTCTGGCATGAGTCCCATTTCCTGAGATGAAGATAATGGACAGAAAAGGAGATGTAGGCTGAGAAATTCGGCCTTCTGTTTTGGAAACTGTAATTTAGACATGCTTCTTCACCTTTACATAAGTGCTCTCTGCTGTTGTAGGATGTCCCAAACATAGAAGAGGTTAGGACTAGGGACAGAAATGTGCACTAGGTGAAATCTTCTGTAATGAGAGCACAGATAAAGAAGTTTGGACAAGTAGTGATCAGAAAAACAAGTATTTGTTAAATGAATAGTTTTCTGTTGGGTCTACCAACACCTATTCTTCTGAGTCCATTTGTGTTGGATTTGGGGTGACAGTCTGGGCTGGTCAATACATGAGTGTAAGTGTAAGTAAACCCTCTTGAGCCTAGTTTATGAACCACAGTCCTAACAGGCTAGAGATTGGATTTACAGAGAAATACAATTTTTCAGGAATAAGATTTTAGTAACAATAGAGGACAGATCTATATGTAATACATAAAAGTTCAGCTACTGGATTTGAGGCATCCTTTGCTACAGTTCACAGCTATAGAAAATAAATTATCCAGATAAGCAGTAAGAATAGGGAATGCTTTAGAAATTTATGGAAACAGAGATTGCAGTCACCTAGAAGGGGGAATGATAGTATGATTTATAAATGAGGCATATTTAGGATTTGAATAAAGAAGATGAAGGGCGAGGAAAGAAGGGGATGTATATATACAGTAACTATGTGGAAGCAATAGATATGTTAAGTAGCTGGATTCTGTAGATGATTATTTTACAATGTGTACATACAGCAAAACATCAAATTAGACTTTAAATATATTCAGTTTTTATTTGTCAGTGACCTCTCCAGAAAGCTATTTAAAAAAATGTAGATGTGACGTTGGAAATATGCAATTCCTTGTGAGGAGCTGTCAAGATATTGGCTTAAACCTGGCCTTGAACCTGGAAGCTAATTGAGTATAAACATGGGGGTAAAGAGATTAACCATCCAGATGTTTATGTGTAGCAGAGATAGAGTTGAGGTGTAAGTTTGTTTTGTGTCATTCTTAGAAATACAGTCTTACATGTTATATGTGTACCAAGTACAGAATGAGACTGAAAAGGTGATAGTTGCAGCAGCACATGTTCTGGAGACTATGTGGTCTGAATTCCCTGGAGAATCAGTATTTTTATTTTTGATACAGAAGAATATTTCATAACAATCTAAAATGTTGACATGTTTTTTACAGAAGTGTTCCTTTAAATGTGAAATTGATGCTTTGGGTAATTTGGTTTAATAGTAGTCTATAGAACGAAGGATTAAAGGAGTAAGATGACCACCCAAGAACTTATTAGTTATCTGGAAATCCAAAGTTGAATTTACAACTTACCTCTTTTGGAATATGATTCCTAAAACCTATATCATAATATGTCTGCTTATTTCCCTGGTCATTGTAGTGTTTGATAACCTCAGTGGGCTTTTCTAAATCCAAACTAAATATTGCAGCAATCATAAGCTTGAGGTTAATAAATGACTTTATCTTGTTTGATTGTTTTTCCAAATATCTCATCCAGTCACCTGTTTATTGTGCTGGTAATTTCTACTTTTCCCATTATTAATAATGGTAATTTTCATTATTTCCAGGCAAGACCTTTCTCAATTTATGTATTCAATTGGATTTTTCATGCCTATATTTGAGTATTTAAAACCCATCTCAAGGATGATACTCTTTAAAATGCCACTTGGTTTCCCCAGTATTTAGAACCTCAGCATTATTCCCCATCTCATGAAAATGACACTATTTCATTATCTACCAGCAGTAGCTCAATTCACATAATTAGGTATAATCTTTAATTCTTCACTTTTATTAATCACCCAATATTGAAACCATGGGTGAACCATGTCTTTTCTTTCTCCAGATTGTATCCTGATTTCCTCCACTTTCCTCTTCACTGCTCCCATCAACCACTTTTCATAATTTGTACCTACATTCTATCTATATTTCATCATTTTTTGTTGTTTTTCCTGAGAATAGATGCTCAGCGAATAGGAGGATGTTATTATATCAATATCACCAGTATAATGCTTGGTACAGTCCTAATTTAATAAGGGTTTGTGCATATATGAATATGCGCTTCAGCATTTTTAAAGAAATACTCTTTAACTTCTACCATCTAGTGGTAATGGTGACTTAAATTTATATTATTATCTTAGTGTACTTTGTAAAGTCACTTTTTTTCTTTTTTTTTAAAGTCACATTTAAATAGAAGCTAAATTTTTATTTAGCACTAACCTTATTTATACTCTGCTCTTACTTTTTAAGTTACTGTGTTTTTGACTTGTCCAAATGATAATGAGCATATCCACTGGGAATTTTTTTAACTTGGGGTAATAGTGTTACCAATAAAGAACCAATCTTGGGAAGTAGTTTTATTCTGTTCTATGCTCATGGAATGATTTTTTGTTATTATCTTTCCTAGAAATCCAGAAAGTTGATATACAGGTACGCTCACAAACTCAAAGATGGCTGAAGAGAACAGAACGCCATAAACATAATGCATTTGGAAATGTCGTTCGTCAGAGGAAAAGCAATTTCCTTTTAATGCAGAATCATGATATATATGACTTACATGAGAAAACACTAAAATCAAATTTAAGTGCAGTTAAACAGAACAGAAGCTATCAAGTAAAGAACCCTGTTGAGATTAATGGAGATGGAAAATCATTCCTCCATGCCAAGCATGAAAAATTTCATACTGAAATTAAATTCCCAGAATGTGAAAGTTCTGTGAATACAAATTCATATCGGAGAATTCAAAAGACAGCTCAACCCCATGTGTGCACTGAATGTGGGAAGGCCTTCCTCAAGAGGTCTCGCCTCATTGATCACCAGAGAGTTCATACAGGAGAGAGACCTCATGTATGCAATGTATGTGGGAAAGGCTTCTGCA
Source organism: Heterocephalus glaber (assembly GCF_000247695.1). The sequence continues at coordinate 3,122,855 of NW_004624832.1, read as the reverse complement.
GAAAGTCCAAGCTCACTGAACATCAGAAAACTCATATACGAGAGAAACGGTATGAATGCACTGAATGTGACAAAGCATTCCCCTGGAAGTCACAGTTCATTGCACATCAGAAAATTCATACAGGAGAAAAACCCTATGTATGCAGTGATTGTGGAAAGAGTTTCATCAAAAAATCTCGACTTATTAATCATCAGCGAGTTCATACAGGGGAGAAGCCTCATGGATGCAGTCTGTGTGAGAAAGCATTCTCCACCAAGTCCAGGCTCATTGAACATCAGAGGACTCATACAGGAGAAAAACCCTATGAATGTGCTGAATGTAACAAGGCATTCCGCTGGAAATCACAGCTCAGTGCACATCTAAAAACTCATACAGGAGAGAAACCATATATATGCAGTGATTGTGGAAAAGGCTTCATTCAGAAAAGCAATCTGACTGTACATCAGCGAACCCATACTGGAGAGAAGCCTTACACATGCAATGAATGTGGAAGAGGCTTCATCCAGAAGGGCAATCTCCTTATACATCAGCGTACTCATACTGGAGAGAAACCTTATGTGTGTAATGAATGTGGGAAAGGCTTCAGCCAGAAAACATGCTTGATCTCACATCAAAGATTTCACACAGGGAAAACACCTTTTATATGTAATGAGTGTGAAAAATCCTATTCACACAAGTCAGGTCTCATTAACCATCAGAGAATTCACACAGGAGAGAAGCCCTATATGTGTGGTGACTGTGGGAAAGCTTTCAGATATAAGTCATGCCTCAATAGACATCGGAGAACTCATACAGGAGAGAGACCCTATGGGTGCTCTGATTGTGGGAAAGCTTTCTCCCACTTGTCCTACCTTGTTTATCATAAGGGAATGTTGCATGCAAGAGAGAAATGTGTTGACTCAGTGAAGTTGAAAAATACTTTCTCAGAGAGTCACAGCTTATCACAAAGAAGTGATCTACAGGAGAAAAATCCTATTAGCATGGTGATTGTGCAGAAGCCTTCTGAGACTTCATTAAACAACAGTGAGTTTCAAGCAAATAGGAATAGAGCCATTGTGGGACAGAGATCCCAGATTTTCACCCTTAGCAGAGAATATAGCTCATGAATATAGCTTAGTGAATGTAATGGTGCTTTTAGTGATCGAGTACATCACATTTTATGTCATAAAAAACACAAAGGAATAAACCATGATACACTTAAGGTAGAAGACCCTTGAGTAAAACCTAGCTCACTGTTGGCCAGTAAGTGTATGCTGAGAGAAAAACAGTATGAATGCAGAGACCAGGAAAGTCTTATGGGAAGATAGACCCTATCATCAGTGATGATGGATCACAGAAAATGAGCTGTTGTAGAAATATGTTAAGCATGGAAAAGTCCTTGCCCAGAAATAAGTTCTCTGCAGGCATCAAGAGTGCATGCAAAATAGAAATGGTTGGAAGACCTTTGATAGCAGCAAATGTGGCAGGGTTGCCAGTGGTATGTTCTGCCTCAGTTGTCAGAGAAAATAATACAGAGATAAAACTGAATACACTAACTGGAACATCTTCAGCAAAATATCAAAGAAGCAAATAAGCCCAGTGAAAATGAAGAATAGTTCAGACAATTCTGTCACAAGTCTAAATCATTATAGATAGTACATGATTTGCATTTTAGGACAATATACCTTAAACGAACCTCTTGGTCAGTATATTAGTGGCTCCTTAATTAAAAGAACGTGATTTGCATTGCACCTCATTGGTCAAAGTTACAACACTACGCACCTCTCTTCCCCTTTTTTTCTGGCATGAGTCTTCTGTTTCCACCCAGGACCATTATATGGTTAACACTTGTATTTCTTTGGTTCTAAGAAATGAAGTCCTTCAAAAGGAAATGGAATATGCTTAATTCAGTAATGTAATGTGTAGATGTGTTTATCATGTCAGGGAATGAAGTTCCCAATGAGTATGGAATGAGTAATCAATTAGCCACATTCTTACCCTAGAAAGTAGTTCTCATCCTCATCCTATGGTTTGTCTCATTACTGGTAAACACCATTGAGAGAAATTTTTATCAACTATATTACCTGGTGCTGTTCTAGAAAGTGTAGGTGATGACTGATGAACAAAACAAAAGCTCTTGCTATTTTTGAGTCACCATTTCATTTAAACTAGATTATATGCATGTCAAAATTTTATCCTGCAGCTGGGTGTGGTGGTGGTGGTGGTGGCCTATAATCCCAGCACTTGGGAGGCTAAGGCAAGAGGATAGCCATGAGTTTAATGGTAGCCTAGGGTACATAGTGAGACCTTGTCTCCAAAAAATGAAAATTTACCCTCCAGTGCATGTACTTAAAGGATGTATATAGCTATACTACATGCCGTGGTGTCAAAGTATCCTTATAAGTTCTTGTTCAAGGAGCATATTGTCCTTTGAAGTGGGAGGGAGAAAGGATTAATTTTACATACAACAGGATATGGATACGTCTTCTAAAATGAGCCTATCTCTGTACCTAAATTATAAATTCCTGCATACTTTGCAGATAATTGTATATTCCCCAGTACATAGCAAAATAGAAATTATATGTAGAGTTGGAAGGTAAATGGAAGTGTATGAATGACTTAATAGACTAATCAAAATAACTTCTCATGGAAAGAAAGGGGCTAGTGGAAAGAAATTCTAAGAATCAGTATCCCCCTCTAAAAAACCCCCAAGATTGGTGAAGATGTGAACCTTTTGGAAGTCTTGAAGAAAAATCCTTATATTTATCCATGGACCTATCAATTTTGACTATTGCCATGATCTCAAAACTCCAGGCTCCACTGACCTGCTGAGTTGGGAAATGTGCTTTACCTTCATCATTTGCCCTTGTCATCTCTCCTATACACAGTTCTTTCCCTTAATAAAGCTAGGCCTAGCTTGGAAACAATAAGTCCTATTTCTAAGGAAAAAGTGGAAATTTGCTATAAAGTTGCTGTCTCACAGTGGAATCTCACATTCTGGGCTAGTAGGTAATTTGGTATACTGTATTGTTACTGAGTACCAACATTGTGTCAGGCATTATAGACACTAGTGAACAAAATAGGCAAAGTAATGGCCTATATCTGATTGCATTCAAGAGAGATGCTCTGTAGCAAATAAGAAATGAACTCCTCAACCCAGATTTCAGATCCTCTTATGTCTTGTGATTCTACACATCCTGTCATATCATTCATATATTCCCTCAAGTCATCAGCCAGTGTCCCCAAATGGGCTGCCCTGAGGAGCAGATGCTGAATTTATGCCAGGTAAATACAAAATTTTAACTAGACGATTCCAAGGTGCCTCTTTAAAGAAGGCAGTGCCGAGTTACATTCTTTACTGCTTTACCTCTTTCATAAAAACTATGGCTAATATTTGCCAAATACTGGGTTATTTAGTCATGTAATAGTTTTACATGCTCCGTGCCCATCTTCATGTGTTTTAGGAAAACAACTGGTTGCATCTGAAGTCTCATCCTTATCTCCTACCTCCATATTCTGCAGCTGTACACACACACACTACTTGGGATAAATATTCGCATCTCTTGGTGGACACGCTAAGCATCAACTGCTTTTTCTACTCTGGCCGTTGCCTCTCCATCTTCCTCAGACCCCGTCTTGCACAAATCTTGCAGGTTCTCCAGAGGTGCTTCCAACGGTGAGGCCACCAGGATATTCCCAGGTTTGACCTAAGCACTCGAAACACTGTAATCCCCTAAGAAACCCACGTGGATACATCTCCCACAGAGAGCGCACAACCATCAGACTGCTAACATCCGTATACCTCTTCTAGTAACTTCCGCAATAAACGCAGTGATTAAGGTGCCTTGAAGTCAATTCAGTATGTAGCTCCCACATCGCTGAACTGCAGCAGCCATCAACATCCACATGGGCGGGTCCTAAAGCTCCGATGGGCGTGACCATGACGTCAGAATGCCGACCTTGCGCAGACTCAGAGTTACCAGACTGTTTTCCACCTGACGCCCGGTAGCTCAGCGTCGCTAGGGAGAGCTGAGAGTCTGTACAACAGTAAGCGCCATACTCGGGTTATTTTGGAAGAGAGTTCGGCCTTTGGTCTTTACTAGTGGGGTCTGGAGGGACTCAATATTAGGTGTGTCTGGTTCCAGGCGTGGCTTGGCAGTAGTCTGAAGGGAAGCGGAAAGCATATTCTAGAACCATGCAGGACCTGAGATAGAGTTTAGTGTTTGGGGAATCTTGGCTTTGGTGATAGAGCCATAGGGAGTCAGTGATTAAGAGTTTTAAGGTAACGATGGCATACAAATGTCAGGGTTTATGGTCATTGAAGGTCATTCTGTGTGATTAAGTGGCTGAGAATTGGGGTAGGAAGTGTGTATCGGTGAAAGCAGTGTATAATTCAGATTAGCAATTCACTGTGGGGCTCAGTGACAGAAGCTTGGGATGAGAGATGTTAATGAAAAGAGGTTTCTGTTTTAGGTTTCAGAAATAATTTGGAGTCTGTGCTAGAGGCTCAAATGTGTTTGAGGCCTAATGAAGCTAGAGTTTTGGAGGCCCAAGGTCCCCAGAGAATGAGTGAATTGAGGCTCAAACATTGGCTGCTGGTAACAGTCATGATTAAAGCTTTTTAACAAGGTGATTCAAATCCAGTTCAGTTCTTCAAACTTGAGCCCAGCCTCCAGATGCCAAAGAAAAGCACTTGTAGTCTTAGATTATTATTCTTTTTGTCTCCAAATTTCAGAAAGTTGTGTTCATAAGATTATTAAAGAAATGTGGTATTTCTTTTTCTTTTTAAAAAAATCTATCTCACTACCCACTAGAAACAAAGAGAATAGAACCAACCAAGTGAGTAAAAAGAGCCTTTTTTTCTAGGACCAAGACTTTCCCCTTTGTTGGGGAATGCTGTTAGTTGCATGGTGAAGAATTGCTGTTTTAGGAAGACTGAAATGGGAATAACTCAGATGTCACATCTCCATAGGTACAACAAGTAGAATGTGAAGGTGACAGTTTTTACATCCTATTTAGAAGCATATCTGCTTCTAGAAAAGTCTACAGAGAAGTGTGGGTCACTGCCTCCTACAGCTTTCTCAAATCACCATTGTTTTCCACCTTTTCCTCTCTTTAAAATATGTAAGAATTGCCCACAGCAAAACCAAAGAATGGGTATTGAGAACAAGTTTCCCTTTAAACGTGAAATTAGTGGTTTGAGAAAATAGCTTGACATTACAGAAGGAAGAAAATGGATAAATTTTAGAAACAGTGTACATATACATGTTGAAATCAAATATTGAAGATTTGACATTCTGACTGCCTCTTTAAGATACTTATTTAAAACAAACATCTCTTTTCCTGATGCGTTCATTCTGCTGTGCTTCCTGGGGTTGTGATCCTCATTGTCTATTCCTAGGATATTGTCTAAAAATTTCTGGAGTGCTGGTTTGGTATTCATGAAGTTTCTAAGTTGCTCTTTGTCATGAAAGTATCTTATTTCTCCATCAATTTTGAAAGAGAGTTTTGCAGGGTACATCAGTCTGGGTTAGAGGCTGTTTTCCTTTAGGGCTTGGAATACATCACTCCAAGCTCTTCTTGCCTTGAGGGTTTGCATTGAGAAGTCAGCTATGATTCTGATGGGTTTTCCTTTATGTGATTTGTTTCTTTTCTCTAACTGCTTGTAGAACTTTGTTCTTCTGTTTAGTTTCTAGAATCTTAACAATTACATGCCTGTGTGTAGGTTTTTTTTTTTTTATCAAGGCTAGCTGGAGTCCTATATGCCTCACTTATCTGTATGTCAAGTTCTTTACCCCTACTTGGGAAGTTTCCTACCATTACTTCTGTGAACAGTTTTTTTATGTCATCTGAACTCTCTCCTGTTTCTTCGTTGACTCCAATCAGTCTTATGTTATTCTTCTTTGCATCATCTAGCAGCTGCTGGATTGATTTCTCATGTTCCCTTACAATTTTGAAGCAATTTTCTTTTCCTGATCACTAATTGCAATCTTATCTTCTCTATCTGAAATTCTGTCCTCACATTGGCTCATTCTGCTGTGTAGATTTTCAGTGGAGTTTTTGATCTCCTGGAAATCTATTTGTATCTGTTTGATGGATTGCATTTGTTTCCTGTGTTCGAATTCCATCATGTCCCTCAGCTCCTCTGTAGATTTATTAATCATGTCTTGCACTATGAGCAAAATTTCTGTTATCTGAGAAATTATTTCTGATTTCATTTTTTCCAGATCCTCTTTTGTTGCCAGTTCCAGGAGTCCAGGTGGTTGATTATCAGAGTGTTCCATCTCATTTCCCTTTGGGGTTGCTGTAGGTGATCTGGAAGTCTGGTTTTGAGACTTGTTCACATGTCTTATTTTGACGGGGGGGGGGGCTGCTCACCTCCTCTGAGCTGGGAGGTGGGACAGCAGCTCAGAAGCCTCTTCCTCTAGGCCGGGAGTGGAGGGATGGACCAATAATACACTTTTAAAGTCAGTTCCCACTTATCTCGTGACTAATGTAAAAATCATAGGAATAAACCTTAATTCTTCACTTTATCTTTCCATCTTGTATTAATTGGCAGTCTTTCTCCATAGTATGTGGTGTAATCAAGACATATGATGAATGTTTACATTTTACAAAATTAATTATGATAAAAGACACTGCAATGAATCCTTCTCAAAAATAACCCTTTATACTTTGAACACATATCCTATTGTTTTTGGTATTTTCTAAAGCAGTTCTGGCAATCCTCTGTCTTGAGACTCTTTATGCACCGTGTCTCAATGTCCTGAACAGATTCAAAACACGTGTGACAGTTTCTGTCAAATAAAAACAGTACAGTAGGTCCTCATCTATCCATCCACAGGATCTAGCAATGTTTAGAATCAATTCAGGACATGGAGGCAACTACAATAACACAGCTAAAGACATGAAAGAGGACTTCCAGAACTGATTTGTAAAGTTGCAAAAATTACAAAAGAAGTTATTGAAAGCAAGAGAGAGTACTTTGATGGGAGATTAATGGCAATGTATCTTTTATTGTAATAAATTTTTTAAAAATTTAAACATTCACCATAGTTTTTGGTCACACCTTATATATCCTCATTTCTGCTTCTCTCCAGCACCTTTGCTTCTCATAATTTTCAGATGCCCCATTTTCTTTGCTTGTTTTTTCCCCCTTTATTAGGATGTAAGCTCACTGAAAGTAAAGACTATTTGTACTTCTCCATCAGTATCATAGCCATAATAGGAAGTTGATAAAGAGTTTATAGACTAAAGGCAGCCCACCTTGCCTTGAATCAGGTTTTCCTTCTTTTTTTTTCACCTAATGAAGACTTTCTTGCATTTCACTCTGTATATTTCATAAGTTGCTAATTACAGTGTAACTAATCTATATTCATTGTTAATTATTTACACTTGGTTTCTGTACTTACTCCTTTGTTGCTTGATTTGTATGTATCGTGTTTTTACCAAATGGCCAAGAAATAAGAAGCATTGATAAAGATTCTTTTATAGTGAGCCATGCAGGGAACAGGGAAAGGGGATGTTACTAGAACCTCCGCAGTAAGTCTTAGTCTCCTGAGAGCCGTGGCAGCACAAGGCTAATTACAGGAAAGGTAGAAAAATGAGACTTTGAGAAGCTGAGCTTTGGGTCTGATCAGTGCTGCTCTGGGAAGCAAAGACGAAAGCCCCCAGCTTACCGCACCTTTTATTCAGTACATCAGGAGAAACAAATGTAACAAGTGACTTGCAGAGAGTTCAGTACATCCGGGTAAACAAGATGTAACAATCCAAGAACAAAAAGGAACTGAGTAGATGAAGATTTTGTTCCTTCCAGGATGTCTTCTGCTGGTGTAATCTTGTCCTGGAGAATCACAGCCTCACGGGATCATTGAGGTCTCAGTTGTGACTGGAGGCCAAAATGGAATTATGTCTTGGAATTCCATAGGTGGGCTGTAGGCAGAAGAACTAGGCTAACCAAATGATTTTACCCTAAAATTATGTAGCATTGCTCCTGACAGAGGCAACCCATACCAGGGCACACATTATTCTCTTCTTTCCTAGAAAGCAAGAAAGCTAATGATCATCAGCAGGGACACTTGCACAACCAAAAAATATATATATATGTGAAAAGAATAATGCCATGAACATAATGGTTTAAAAAGTATTATTCTTCTGAGTCATTTTCTGTTAAGGCAAAATCATGGAAAAACTGAAATTAAGTTAAATCAACCAGAACAGAAGCAATGAAATAAGCAATCCTGCTGAATGTGATCTAGATGGAAATTCTTTTTCATGGAATGAACAAATTCATACAAAAGTTAAATTTCTTCAAGTTTAAGTGGAAAATCCATCATCATTAAGTCTCATTAATCATCAGAAAGTTCAAAAACCTGGGAAACCTCACGTATACACTAAATATGGAGAATTTTTAACTAGATAGTCTCAGCTTATGAAACGTCAGAGAATTTGTCTAAGACAGAAACTCCATGCATGCAGTATATGTGAGAAAACAAATGCTACAAAGTCCAGGCTCATTTAATACCAAACAGTTATTTTAGGAGAGAAGCTCTATGAATGTGCTGAATGTAACAAGACTTTTTTTTGTATTAGGGATCAAACTCAGGACCTTGCGCTTGCGAGGCAGGCAAGGCGCCACTGAGCTAAATCCCCAACCCTAATGAGGCTTTTTATAGGGAATCAGAACTCATTAAACATGAGGGATTCAAAAGAAGGGGGAAAACATTAATGCACTGAATGTGGCAAAGCCTTTCTCATTAAATTACATCTCATTTTATATCATAAAACTCATAAAACTAAGAGTGGAGAGAAACTCTAGTATGCAGTGATTGTGGGAGAGGCCCCATCCAGAAGTTCGATTTCCTTGTATATTGGAAAACATGCTGTAGAAAAAAAAAATATACAGTAACTGGGGAGGTTTTATTCGAAAGACTTAACTTCACAGTACATCAGACATTTCAAAAAAGAAAGATTGCCTTTGTGTGTAGTGAATGTGGGGAAATTTGTTCACAGGGCCATGTCTTATTAAACATCAGAAAATTCACACAAGAGAAAAAGCTTATGACTAATTAAGCGTGGCAAAATCTTTGTCATGAAGCAACAGCTCACATAGGAGAGAGAGCTAATAATGCCTTGCGTGGGAAAGCATTTGTACAGAAATCTTGTTAAACATGAGAAAACACATACAAAGGAGAAATGTGTTGATTAATTGAAGGTAGAAAGTCCTTCTTAAAGTCACAGTTCCTTATAAGTGATGTCCTGGTAACACATAAGAAAATCCCTACTAATTCATTACTTACGCAAATAACTTCTGTAACTCCCCAGCCATCATCAAATATCATTGGGCTCCTATCAGATAAGAACAGGTCTTGGTTCAGTAAGGATCTCCTTCTAAGAAACCATGAACCTATTTAGAAAACAAGATATAGAAATTTGGCATGCAATGTCTTAAGAGTTCTATCCTAAACCCTGTATTTACCAGGTAATTTATTCTCAATAAATATTTTAAACACCAAAATGAGTGGGCCACCTCAATACTTGGAATTTTATTTTAAAATACAGTCATTAAGTAATTAAAAACAGGAAAATTTTTTTTGGTACCAGGGATCGAACTCGGGGACCTTGCACTTTCGAGGCAGGTGGTGGCACCACTGAGCTAAATCCCCAGCCCTAAAAACAGGAAACTCTTGTGATTAATTTTTGTTTTACAAAGATCTCCTTTTCTGCTCTATAGAGACTAGATAGTACAAAGCTAATGGAGAAAGTCATGACAATTCTAGTATTTCAGATGAAGGACTGGATCTGTTTAGTAACGATGGAGGATGAGATAGTTGGATTTGAGATAACTTGAAGATAGAACTGATTTCCTGCTTTGACTTGTGGTTACCTATCAGGTGCATTATGAAAATCATAATGTCCTATGGCAGTGGTGGTGAACCTATGGCATGTGTTCCACAGCGGCCTGTCTATATCATGAAAGCTCTAAAACGTTTGCCATCACTGGTCTATGGGGTTCCACAATGTACAAGCAAGTTGGCAAACTTGGGGTCATTATACCACAGCCTGTATTCTCAAGATCTTTGATTTTTCAGGGAGAGTGAGGTTTCTAGGTCAGATCTGAGGGGAGAAGAATATGAGTGAAACCATTGCTACAAATGCCTTGTAAAGAACTCTTGAAATAGTGCGGATGCATAGACTATGAGAAATCCAGTTTTTTTTAAATCTTAAAAAAAAACAACAGATGCTTATAGTTCCATTTGCACCATCCAAAAAACCTGAAATAACTCAAATATCCACCAGTTGATTGAACCCATTTTGGGACACCTATATATTCATTGTTTAACAACCTGTTTGATGACTGGATTTAAACCAGGTGCGCTGTTCAGACTTACAAACTGCCATTTGGATTTATGACCTGTTTTTTTGTTTTGTTTTGTTTTTGGTACAATTCTGTATATCTTGTTTTAACAGCCTCAATGCCTTTTTTGCACAGTATGCCTTGTATGTACAGTACTGCAAGTTTTGCTGATTGTACAGTACAGTATATATAGTATAGTTATAGTCCCATTATACATTACAGCACTCCATGTAGGAGTTATGCAAATAAGAGCAAAGTCATCAAGTTGGAGTTTCCTTTGATAATTTCTTCATTTTGAATATTGTAATGTACATACTATACACAATTCTTCATTTAGCAACTAATTCAATGAACCACCTAGCCACAGGAACGTAGCTCCATAATTAAATGAGGAGTGTCTGTAAAATGGAATACTAAGCAACAAGTAAACTATTGAACCACAAAAGTTGATGATTTGAAAATAATCATGCTGTGTGTAAGTAGCTGGATTTTTTTAAAAAAATAACACACTGGATGATTCTATTCATAAAATGCAGACTATAGCAACAAAAGACCAGTTCCTGGGATGTGTTCTGTACTTGAACAGGGTAGAGGCATGATTGGGAGGACACTGGAAAACTGGTCATCACTGTGATCAGTGCATCCTCCATACCATCTTTTTCTAGGCCTTGTTTTCTTCTAAAGTCATTTCCATCTGTCAGGTCCACTCAAGAGCTCACCAGAGAACATTTGTTATGCTGTACTGACACCGCACTTCCCTTATGATGGCCATGTCCATAGTTTTCCTACCTAACGGCCCAAATGCTACATGGCTAGAGCACACCACCAGCTTTTTTGGCCCTGCTTGCTTTTTTATGTGGCCTCTAAAATGTTTCACATGTAGAGTAGTGACTGAGGTGCCAAACATCATTTTAACTTGCCACTGAACTCAGACATCACAGCCTTAAAGACTTCTAGGAATGCATGTGGCGCCTTTGCGGTGAGACAGCAAAATAAAATGGCTAACAGATGGGACACCAGTCTAGTATAATGTTGGCCTTGAGCAGTTTTTTTTTTCAGCCCAAGCAAATTCCTTCTTGGCCAACCCTGCCCTGAACTGATACATATTCCAATTATGTGCCACCCTTATCTAGTCGACCCTACCCTGAACTGATGTTTATTCCAAATATCTGTCACCCTTATCTAGTTGACCGTACCCTGAACTGTTTTCTAACCGAAGTTTGAACTTGCTATAGACCAATCAGTAATAATGATAACATATGTAACCAATCAACCGCTTGCTCTGCTTCTGAACTTAGTTCCTGTTATGCCACTCGAGCAAGAAAATCACCAAACACTGGGACAAAGACAAAATTAAAACTGAAAGGAGTTTATTCACGCGCGTGGACTCCACCCTCTAAGAGGAGTGAAGTCCCCAGGCAGGGAACAGCACAGCTAAAAATTTTACAGGTAGTTCAAACAAAGAAGTTCAGGGAGAGGTCAACATGTTTTTTAACCAGCTGCAAAATATTTTTCACAACCCGGCTATTTTGTCAAGATAGGACATTCTGTGGTTACAGGGTTCGGTGGTTACAGGGAGGCACCAGGCACCATCTGTTCCCAGGGAGCGATAAAGCATATTTACAGAAGCAGGGCGAGCGGTTATAAGGGCGGTTACAAAAATACATCTTTAGGAGAATTCCAGCACTCTGCAAGGGGAGGGGTATGAGGGGAGTTCACTCACAGGCCAAGATGGCTTGCTTAGGTTCACTTTTGGTCTCACAGTTCCTACTTACAAAAACCCTATATAAACTGTAGAAGAACAAAAAGCAAGTTGCCTGGTTCTTTGAGGAACTACCCCGACCAGGCCCGTCCATGTAAATAAAGTTTGCTTTCAGCTTCCAAGTCCTAGGTGCCTTTTGGTGTTTCCCGTTTGCCGTTACAGCGGTGGTGGCGAGTTCTGGCCTTTGAAACTTGAGTTAATTGCCGCAGGCGACTAGAAGCGATCGTCTTTCGGTGCTCGGTGGGATTTACCCAAACGCCTTGTTTGCCTTGTGCGACCAAGAGCCTGGACGATCTCTCCCACTTTCCGTTAGAGGGTAAGCACCTGGAGAGGGACCCTTTCATTGTTCTCGCAGGGTCACTCCCGCTGGCCTTTCAATTTGGAAAAACGTCCGCTGTGTCTCCTGTGCGTCAGGCTTCACACATGGCCGCGCCAAGGACGCGGGTTCGACGTCATCAGGAAGCGCCGGAAGGGCGCCTTCTGTTGTGGGTAGAGACACCGCCCTCCGTAGTAACCTCTGCGGGAGAGGGGGCGGGGCGTGGAGGGCCAGACCTGGAAGTTAGGGAAGTGAGTTCAATCCGTAACTGGTCGCTGCGGGTTCTAGAGAGTCTGGTGGAAGTGTAGGTCAGCCCTGTAGAAAAGGCTGGGGAGGGAGCATTCCGTAGGCGTCTACGTAGGAGGTTGTTGCTTTCCTGCAGTGGGAGATACCGCAGGGGGTAGAGGGGAGCTCGTAGGAGTCCATGGGGCGCCTGTAAATGTGGTCAGTCTTTGTGGTCGGTCATAATGGGTTCTGGTTGTTAGTGATTTAAAAATCTGAACCTACCAGCAGCCAAGAGTCCTGAGGTCAGGGATACGGGTCTTCGGGGGTCACTCGGTCTGTAGGACTCAATGATTGAGAATTTGGGGTGGTGTTTGCCAGGGAATATGGCCCTTGGTTAGGGTTATGGATTAAGTGGGAGCTCCGTGACCCAGGAACTGTTAAGGGAGGTCAGTGTACGTTTGAATCTAGTCCAGATTTTGGTATTAATCCGATGGAGTGGTGGTCACTATCTTGTGCATAGATTTAGAAAGTGGAGTCTTGGAGGCTCAGAAGTCCTGGCTAGTGAGTGTGTTGAACTCAGACTTTGGCTGCCGTAACACACTAAATTGACGTTAACATTTCCCCAAATATTCAGGTTCAAGTCCCTCCTCCTCCAATTTTCTAATCCTCTTGTTTTCCCACATCGTCCAATCTTCTTGAACATTCAGAAGTTAAAATTTGGGGGAGAGGATAGTTCAGCATATTTTAATCTAATAGGCTATTTAACAGTCTTTTTATCTGTTTTTAAAATTTACTGAATATTTCCTTTCAATTCCATATGTGAGTATAAAGATTGTTATTCAAGTGCTTATTTATTTTTAATTTTTTGAGACAAGGCCTCACTGTGTAGTTCAGGCTGGTCTCAAATTCCTGGTTATCCTCCTGCCTTAGCCTTCCAAGTACTGGGATTATAAGCATGTGCCACCACGGCCTATATATACACACATAAAAAATATATACATATTTATATATACATATATAAATATACACATAAATATATTATATATTACATAATATAATATTTATTATAATATATAAGTATGTATATAATATATAAAAATATGTGTGTATATATATATTTTGTGGTGGTGGTATTGGGGATTGAACCCAGGATATTCATACTGAGCTATATCCTCAGCCTCTTTTTAAAATTTTGAGAGAGGGTCTTGCTGAGTTGCCCAGTTTGGGATCAAACTCCCGATTGTCCTGGCTTCAGCTCAGAATGCTGGGATTACAGGCATGCACTACCATGTCCGACTTTTAAATTATTTTTTAAATTTGTAGCTCAGTGGTTTTTTTTTTTGGTGTCCAGTTTTTCATTTTGCAGTCTGGGTATATAGAGACTTTAAAGAGTTATGAAGGCAACAAACTTTAAAGGAAAAAAATTATAGTTCCTTGTTGTCTTTCTGACTTCATTTCTAAAATTGATCTGAGAATTACCTGTGAATGAGATATGGTGCTGGGCTAATTCTCCTTTGGCACCTACATTTTCACATTTGTACTACTTCCACACTCGAAAGAAGAAAGGCAGTCCTTCCTTGCATTCAAAGTTTTATGGTTTGCTTGGTCTGAGGTATGAAATTGTCTGGAGATCCAAGTAAAGAGAAACACTTAGGGTGTGTGTTAAGGTAAGTGCACAGCAAGAGGGGATATAACCTTGAAAGTTGTTTTACTCTTCATTCTGCAGGTCCTGGCCATTCTGGGAAGGGATAAGAAGTGAATGAAGAAGACTTCTAGGACCTACATATCATTTCTGGAGACACCCTTCATCAGTGACTGAGATTATTAGGGCATCTACAGAAGAGACAGAGTATCCCAGTTGACTCTTTTCCTAAATAGAAGAAAATGACCAATGTACAGGTGACTTGTCTTATTTTATTCTCTCCTTTATTTGCTAACGGATTTGCAAATGTCTATAAAAATCATTTCAGGAATTATCTAGAGAGAAGTAAGTTTTGTGTCTAACATGGCAAAATAGGATCAGGAAGATGGTGTTCATATGATTTCCACTAAATGACTGATGTTGGAACATGTGTAACAGAATCCTGTGGGTAGTGGTAGTTTTCAGCTTGTGCCTAATATCTCTGAAGCCAGCACCACAAGAGGATCATGCTAAGCTATATGATACACAGTGACTGTGAGGAACAAAAAAACAGGTTCCTGAGGAGATGGCAGTACATATTTTGTGGTACTTAGGAAATTCACCCAAGGGACCTAGCCTTGTGTCTGTCTAAGCTTATCTAGGAATAAAACCTAAATGGCCTAAGAAAATGGAGGGATTGTGGGGCTCTCAAGTGTCTCAAACAGGTGGCTGAACTGGCACTTAAGTGCGTACAGATTTAGCATTAGGGAGTTGTCTAAATATTGTCTGAGAAAGGCTTGAGTTACTGGATTCTTCAGTGTTTGCTTTATGACTTCATCTCAGAACATACAGAATCCTTCATTTTCAGATCCAATTCTGACCTACTTTTATTGCTTTTATTTTTTGTAATTATATAGATTACTCATTGATGTACCTTACTTCATTTAATTAATTAATTAATTAATAAATAATTTAAAAACAGGTTGTTGCCATGTAGCCCAGGCTGGCCTTGAACACATGTGGCCCTCATGCCTCGGTCTCCCAAGTGCTGGGATTATAAATGTGTGCTAGCATACCTGGCCTCATTGATGCACTTTAAAGGGAAAAAATTTTAACAATGAAATACACACAGACTAAAAGTAAATTCTTTCTTCAGCTGGATGCAGTTGTATGCATGCTTCTGTAATCTAGTTGCATGGGAGGCTGAGGCAGGAAGAACACTTGAGCCCAGGACAAGCTTGGGCTCAAGACAAGCTTGGATTTTGTAGTTCAACACAAGCTTGGACTCCATAGTGAAACCCAATCTCAAAAAAATTTTTTTTTTATTCTAAGTTTTTGCCTTCTAATTTTCTCATCCTGGTTTAGCAGTTGTTTAGTGGTTAACTATTTCTGAATTTGTGTGTGGATATACATACGTATATTTAGAAAAGTATTTTTATTTATGTATATATCTATGTTACATAACCAGTTTGTGTTTGTATGGGAAAGATGGCCATGGTCACATTTGCCCCCTGATGTAGAGTTTGCAAAAAAACCCAAAAATTTTGCCAAACACTTTTATTTATGAACCAAATTGTTCTCAAACAAATGCATTTGTGAACCAAGGTACCACTGTATAACATTTTTTTTGCACCAATGGCATTTAAAGATCTAAAGGAATAATGGCTATAGTGAATTCAATATTTGCTATTAAAATTCTGTCTATAGTCATACTAAAGAAATGAGTTAATGTACATGTGTAAATCATTGAGTACCTGTCACATAGTGATAGGCAGACTAATCTATGCCTTAAACCCTTGCCAGTACTTAATGATATTTCCAACCATCTGAGTGGCCTGACATTCTTTTGCCTCATTTTGCATTATCTTCATTACATGTGAAGGTGAAATCCTCTGTGTATTTGTTGTTCAGTTGGATTCTTTTGTGTGTGATATACCTCTCCTTATTTTTACATTAAAAATATTTTTATTATTGCTTAATAGAAGTTATTTATATCCACCATATATTGATCTTTCCTTTAGTTTATTGCAAATATTTTTCTAGCCTTCAACTTTTCTTTTAGCTTTGTTTGTGGTATCTCTCTCAACATAGGCATTATTTTTCCTCTAATAAGATTTGTCACTTTTTTTCCGTTGTGTTACTTTTGGCTGTGCATTTTCTAAGTGGATTTTCAAATGATTTCATGTGAAATAATTCAGAATGTGATAAGATCAGTAGAATTAGGATTTTGCAGCCTCAAGTTGGGCATGGTGTTACAGGACTGTTGTCCACGCTACTTGGGAGGATGAGAGACAGTAGGATCGTTTGAGCCCAGGAGTTTGAGGCCAGCTTGGGAAACTATTCCAAGACTATTTCATTTTTTTAAAAAAATTAAACCTCTAACAAATCTGCTCTCTTTTCTGTGTAGTACTCTCTGCAATAACATGGGGATGGATTATCTCATCAATTTCCCACTAAGGTCTTCCCTGCCTCAGTTTCTCACACTTCCATGTGATTGCAAGCCATGTTGAGACAGGAGAGTGGCAGTTAGGTTAACAAGAAGGTCCCAGTTCATTCTCTAGAGGAATTCAGTGCTAAACTGCTTTGCCACATGATCAGAACATTGAAGATACTACTCCACACTTTTCTGGATTATATTGTATTTGCAGAAGTCACTTGTCAATAAATTTTGTCTTTCTTTTATTTATTTATTGGCTTTTGGAGACAGGGTCTTGCTATGTAGTTCAGGGTGGCCTCAAACTCACTATGTAGTCCAGGCTTGCCTTGAACTTGCAGCGATCCTCCTTCCTTATCCTGAGTACTGGGATTACAGGCCTGTGACACCATACCTGGCTTTATCTTTCTTTTGATGCTAATGTCTTTCTGGTTTTCAGAATTTCACATTTGCACTGAGTATTCTACAGTTTCCATCTGAGGTATCTAAATGGAGATTTCCTGCTTGGCTTTACTGGTTTACTGATTCTGAGTTATAGGGTATTTTATCAGTTCTGAAGATTTCTCACTCCTTATATCTTTATACATGTAGTATACATTGTTAATATAAACAGTACAACTTCCTTTACATCTCTTATGAATCAATTTTAAAAAGCTCATTAAGCAGGATTCTGTTTTATTGGAGTCATTGACACTGGAGGATGTGACTGTGATGTTCACACATGAGTGGCAGCTCTTGGATCCTGCACAAAAGAATCTGTACAGGAATGTGATGTTGGAGAACTACAACAACTTGGTGTCAGTGGGTGAGGATGCTTGCCTCTGTCATCAGTGGGTGCCTTATGTGGCCTTTCCTTCACAGCTACTTAGTGTGTCAGAGCCTCTGCAGTGATTTCAAGTGGTAGACTCTTGGCTCCCAAGAGAGTTCATTGTGCTCTCTCCTGAGATAAAAGCCTTGGCTTTGCAGATGCAAAAACTGTCCAATTCTTCAAAACTAACCTCCCATGTTGACATATCCCAGCCCAATCAATGTGCCCAAGTCATCTCTCATTTCTCATAACAGGATGTCAAGGCAGCAAGCCAGATGCATTCTTCAGGTTGGAACAAGAAGAACCTTGGACAGTAGATGAAATGCACAGTCATATTTGTCCAGGTGAGTGAATGAGAACCAGCAAAATGAATACACATAGAATCATACTTTAGTCGGTCAGAAGACTGTAAGGGTGTCTGAAGATACAGAATCAGCCTCCATGGATTCCTCTTCCTATCTTAGAACGTTTCTTTTACATCTTTAGAGGGATATAAACCTGCTTCTTTTTTGTTTTGTTTTGTTTTTTTGGTTATTTTATCTTACATCTTGCTTTTCCATTGTTTACCTAATTTTCTTCTTCCTTGGCTTCTCTCATCTTCCCCTTCTTTAAATTCTTAGTGTCTCTATCTATTCATTCCACTCCCTTTGAAATTGCCTATTCTAGACCACACTCTATATAGAGGTCTTTGAATTCATCACTATATTCTGACTTGTGCTTTCCTGCCCCACTGGGAAACACTGATTCCTCTTCCTAAAAGGCAACTACACCCTGTAATTGTGCCTTCACAGTAAACCAGATCTTATTGCACATTTATCTGGTTCCTTAGCTGCTTTTTCCTCCCTCTCTGATTCTTCAGTAGTTTTATTTTCCATTTTCTATGCTCACTTTCTAATCCTTAAATTTTGTTTTCTCTTGATTAAGCTTTGTCTCTTCTCTAGATGAGACTTCCAAATTGATAGCTCCCTAATATTGTCTAAATCTACACTTCAGTTCTACATATTTTAATATTCTCTATGGTAACTGGCTGTGGCTTTCTAGTGGCTGAGTAAAGAATAGCAGTCTTGTTCCCTCCACAGAATACTCTTTTCACCATATTGTTTTAAAGTTAGAATATCCTTAACTACCATACATCTTTGTTCTTTTCATGTTGATGTTACGTTTTACATATTTTTTACTTAAAAAGTCCTCTTCTTAAAGATCTTTGGTATTTCTATTGATTGTTTAGCTTGAAAGGACTTATTATATCCTACATCACTTCTAATTATACTTTCTAGCTCCTAGTAACCATGTGGCGTAGTCCCCAACAGATTGTATATGTAACTGAGGAAAGATGATGGAAGTTTGGTTAGTTTTGTATTTTTGGAGCCCTAGTAGACCTTTCTTTCACATGAGTGGTAGCAGTGTAGCAATAAGAAGCATCAGTTAAATCTAAGAAATACTGAAGGTAAAATTGGCACAACTTTGGTTCAGAAGGAAGAAGTGGTTACCCTTTAATACAGCTTAACCAATGCTAAAATGAACAGTAAACAGTATAAGGGACGTTGAAATGGGAAAAATTTGGCTGTGAGTTCTCTACTATATGTAGAGAACGTAATTGAAGATGACAGTTTTAATATCCCATGCAATAACACATTAGCTTCTGAAGAAATCTACATAGTACACTAGCTACTTGCAAAATTCCCTAACAATCATTGTTTCCCTGTTTCATTGTAGTGTAATGTATGGTAACACAACACAGTTAGACCAAAGGTTAAAATGTTGAATCTCCTATTAACTGTATTAGTATTTGGGGAAAGT
Source organism: Heterocephalus glaber (assembly GCF_000247695.1). The sequence goes on along the minus strand of NW_004624832.1, from coordinate 3,103,553 downwards.
TAATTTACATTGGTTTACATATCAAAAGGCAAATTTAGAAATAGGATTACCACATGGAAGTCTGTTTCAGTTCATTTTAATTTGAATTCTACAGATCTCACATTCTTGTTGGGTAATGAATATATTCTGTACATTTTATTTTGCATATTTTTTCTGATTTCTGTAATCAGAGTTTCATTACTCTAAATGGGATTGAAGAATCCTAAAACTCAAATGCAGGAATGTCTAAAATCTTGCTTTTGCACATTCATCATTTTTCATTTTGCATGTCCTCCCAACGTATCATCCAGCCCTCGTTTTTTTCTTTTGTGGTGCTGGAGATCAAACCCAGGGTCACATGCGTGCAAAGCTTGTGGCTCTATAGGGGAACCACACTCCCAGCCAAGTTTCTCTTCTCTTGAATAATATGTGTATATTTTCACATGGCTATCTCCATTTATACTTTGAACTGGGTTCTTGATGTTAGTATTACATATTTAAGATCAGTCCCAAACTTCATATTTCACAATACATACTTCATTTTATAGTTCTGGACTTGGTAATATTCCCTATCTTATTATGAGATTCTTCCACCTCCTCAATGGCTCAAGCCTATAGTTAGTGAAATAATCCTTGATTCCTCACTTTCATTAACTATTCTCTCTTTGAAGCCATCATTTAACTTTGTATTTTCTTTATACCAATATATATACAATGTAAAAATTTCTTCCTCCACCTCCATTGCTTCTTCAAATCACATTTATCATGTCCAACTCCCTTTTTTCCTTTACTTCTCATTTGTTTTTTTCCCTAGAATTTGAGAACAGTGAAAATAAGGCATATTTTGTATATCCCTAACATTAGTAGAGGGCTTTTTACATGGGAAGCATTTAATAAATGTGGAGTAAGTAAATGTAGTCTTTATTATTCTGGATCAGTGTTCCATCTTTTTGGACTGATATATCCCTAAGTTTTTTTTTTGTATCGGGGATCGAACTTGGATCCTTGCGCTTTTGAGGCAGGCGGTGGAACCACTGAGCTAAATCCCTGGCCCTGTATCCCTAATTTTTGTGGAATAGTGTTCCTAAAAACCCTGTTATTTGATTACAAGAACAATTTGCTTGTATTCTGTTGTGTTTACATGTTTTGCAAAGTCCTATTTAGAAAATAACCGAAGCCCTACAGATTGTTAACTGGCAAACTTTATTTATACACTTTTGTATATATTTTTATATACACATTTATATACATTTTTAATTTTTGGTTTATATTATGTTTTTACCAATAAGTGAGAAATAAGGAACAATTATATAGGGAGTTTTTTTCTACTGTTATCACTAAAAAGGCCTTTTTTTTCTTCCTTGAAGTGCTGGGGATTGAACCCAAGGCCTCTTGCCTGCTAGGCAAGCATGCTACCGCTGAGCTACATCCCTGGCCCAAACATGATTTTTTTAAAACTCCAAAGAACCTTTTACAAATGTAGTCCACAGAAGCTATAATTCATTATTCTCTTTTTTTATAGAAAATGGCAAAGTTGGTAATCATCGGCAGGGTCACATGAAAAATCAAAGAATGCTGAAGAATATGAAACAATACTATAAAGACAATGCATTTGGAAATACTATTCTTCAAAGCAAAAGTCATTCTGTGTTACATATAAAAACTTTGAAGTCAAATTTGGGTTTTGTCAACCAGAGCAAAAACTATGAAATTAAGAATGCTACTAAATTTAAGGAAAATGTGGAGACATTTATGAATGGCAAGTGTGAAGAATTCCATTCTGCAGTTAAATTTCTTGTAAGTAGAAAACCCATTAACAAGTCCCAAGTCATTAAGCATGAGAAAACTCATGAAATAGAGAAAAACCATATATGCAGTGAATGCGGGAAAGCCTTTGCCAAGAAATCGCAGCTCCCTGATCATGACAGAATTCACACAGGAGAGAAACCTTATGGATGCAATATGTGTGCAGAAGTATTCCCAAGAAAGTCCAGGCTCAGTGAACATCAGAGAATCCATAAGAGAATTCGTTCACATGCAGTGAATGTGGAAAAGTCTTCACCATGAAGAGCCGTCTGATTGAACATCAATGAATTCACACTGGAGAGAAACCCTATGTATGCAGTGAGTGTGGAAAAGGGTTCCCAGGCAAGCGTAATCTCATTGTACATCAGCGAAATCATACTGGAGAGAAGTCTTACATATGTAGTGAGTGTGGAAAAGGCTTCACTGGGAAAAGCATGCTTATCATACATAAGCGAACTCATACAGGAGAGACGCCCTATATCTGCAGTGAATGTGGGAAGGACTTCACCACAAAGCATTATGGCATCATACACCAACGAAATCATACAGGAGAGAAACCATATGTATGCAATGAATGTGGGAAAGGCTTCACCATAAAACGTCGTCTGGTTGAACATCAATGAAATCATACAGGAGAGAAGCCCTATGTGTGCAGTGAATGTGGAAAAGGATTTGTTAGAAACAGTAATCTCATTGAACATCAGAGAAATCATACTGTAGAGAAATCATATGTATGTAATGAATGTGGAAAAGGCTTCACTGTGAAGACTGCACTCATCATACATCAGCGAACTCATACAGGGGAGAAACCCTACATTTGCAGTGAATGTGGGAGAGGCTTCCCCTTGAAGAGTCGGCTGAGCATACATCAGCGAACCCATACTGGAGAGAAACCTTACAAATGTAGTGAATACGGGAAAGGTTTCATTGTTAATAGTGAACTGATGGTACAACAGCGAACTCATACTGGAGAGAAACCTTATGTATGCAATAAATGTGGAAAAGGTTTTGCTTTTAAGAGCAATCTTGTTGTACATCAGCGAACTCACACTAGAGAGAAACCTTTTATGTGCAGTGAATGTGGAAAAGGCTTCACCATGAAATGTTATCTCATTGTACATCAGCAAACTCATATAAGAGAAATCCCATATATGTAGTGAATGTGGAAAAGGCTTTGTCATGGAAACTGAGTTCATTTTACAAAAGCAAGTTCATACTGGAGAGAAACCATATGCATGCAATAAATGTGGTAAAGGCTTCACTGTGAAAAACTGCCTAATTGTTCATCAAATAATTCATACAGGAGAGAAACCCTTTATTTGCAGTGATTGTGGAAAAGCTTTCTCCTTAAAGAGAAATCTCATTGTATATCAGTGAACTCATAATGGAATCAAACCCTAACAATGCAATGAATAATGCTCATGCCTTCAGGAAGAAAGTATGTCTTATGCAACATCAGATATTTCATGTAGGATAGACTTCTTTTATGTATATTGAATGTGGAAAATTCTACTTGTACACTGTTGGTCTAATTATTCACCAGAGAATTTAGACAAGAATTTAATCCAATCACTGTGGGAAAATCTTCAACATGAATTGTCTTCTAATTCCTTGATGCACCCATTGTAATCAAGAAACTAATACTAGAGAGGAGACTATGGATTTAGCAGTTAGAGGTAACCTCATTTATCAAGTTTCATTAAAATACAACAGTATACACATGAGCGATGTGTTATGTCAGGGTACATAATCCTTTTCACATAATCTGAACCTATTACAAGAAAACTCATGTAGGGACAAACCATATTAGTACTTGAACTCATTATGTATTAGTGTGCTAGTATACATGAATTTAGTGTAGACCAGCCTATTACTAGGTTTTTATTATTGGAGATTATGGAATTTGCCCAGGAATGAAATTAAATGTCTATAGAAAATGTAGTGCCTTCAGTGATAAAGTCATACTGTATGTCAAATGTGGGAAAACCCTCTGATACATTCAAAGTAGAAAAGTCTTGAAAAATTTCTAAGTAATAACATGTCTATAAAAGTGTATGTGGAGATACAGTACATATAAGTCAGGAGACTAAGAATGCCTTGTATGGGAAGAAAGACACTATCTCCTTGGTGATCAGAATAGATTATCAGTGAGCTGAAACACAGTAGTGATGTAATGATCAGAGAAACGCCTTTGCCCAGAAATGAAATCTTAGTAATATTTCACACCGAAGAAATTTCAGATGGCAATGAATATGGCAGGATTTCAGTGATATATTCTGCCTCATTATTTATCATTAAGGCATACAGAAATAAAACTGGTAAGAACACACTAAATGTGTAGTAACCAGCAAAATGTCAGGAATTCATGGAAGTAAAGGAGCATCATGAAAACAATGTATTTTGAAGGGTTTTCCATCACAAGGCTAAAGTTATCACACACCTGATAACTATTTTGAAACACAGAAACTTTTCTAAATGATTCCACCATTAAAAATGGATTGTTCTCATAATTGATTAAATTTTAATGTTATGTAAAAGGCAAGTGTATTCTATGCTCATGTTGTATCTTTATATCATTAGCTTTTGCATATGTTAGGCTAAGAATTTGTCTACTACTGATATACTTCAAAAGTACATTAAATTCGGCCAGGGATTTAGCTCACTGGCACCGTGCCTGCCTGGCAAGTTCAAGGTCCTGAGTTTGATCCCTGGTACCCCCCCCAAGTACATTAAATTCATAAATGTAGCTCAACATATTGGTGTTTATCAAAGTTTATAAGTAGTATTAAGTAGCTGACAAAAATACCTTAAATGATTTTACAGTTTTGACATAATTTTAGATTCACAAGAAATTACAAAATATATGTTCTTTAGTACCCTTCACATAGTTTCTTCAGTGATGCTGTTTTAACCATAATATGGTATATAATTAAAACCAATTAAAATGACAGCACTTTTATTGTTTTGGTGCTGAGGATCAAACAGCATTGGGCATACTGTGTGCATGCTCTCATTAAGCAATAGTCACAGTTATAGATCAGTTCTAATTAAACTACAGACCTTTAGACCACTAGTTTTTCAATGCATCAGATAGACATGCTTTATTTTTGTATGTATGTAGAATTCTAAAAAATTTTGTAATGTACAGATTTCTGTAAATTCCACCAAAGTTATGAACTATACAAGAAAATATCCTGTTTTATTACCTTTTAATATGCAAATCTTCTCCCCACAACTTGATCCTATGCTAACTGCTGATCAGTACTCAAGCAGTGTAATTTTGTCGAGAATGCTGTAAAATTGGAATCATACAATAGGCAACCTTTGATATAGGCCCCTTTTCACTCAGCAGATTGTCTTTTAAGATCCATTCAAACTGCTGAATGTATAGTTTTTTGTTGTTACGGAGTAGTACTTTCTATGGATATACCATAGTTTTTTCTTTTTTTGTTTTTTCCATTCACTGATGATAGACGTTTGGGTTGTTTTTAGTATTTTGGTGTTTCAAAAATGCTGTGGGAGACATTTGGGTTGTTTTTAGTATTTTGGTGTTTCAAAAATGCTGTGAATATTGGTATACCTAATTTTGTGTGTACATAAGTTTTTGTTTTTGTGGGATAAACACCCAAGAGCACAACTGCTGGTTCATAGGATGTCTAACTTAGTAAGAAACTGCCAAACTTTTCCATAGTGGCTGTACTAATTTCCATTCCCACCAGCAATGGATGAGCATTCTGATTGTTTGATAGGATCTTTCTAGCAATTGGCACTATTTTAGCCTTCCTATTGATCTATGATGGTATGTAATCATTGTCTTAACACGTTCCCACTGGGTTGAATCACTGGTATACATGCATGATAGTCCCATCTTCTCAATGGGAGAGTCATATATGTACCACAGATAGTTGAGAGCTGCCCACCAGCAAGACATAGGAATTACAGCCCCATTGTGATCACGTTAACTTACGTTTTGCTAACAACAAGTGATGGTCAACACATCTACATCCAATGAGAACCATGTAAGATAAAATTACAGTTTTCACTCTCAACAACCAAATACAAGTTTTAAAAGTCAAAAGCATATATTTGATGATTGTTAATGTTATGTTTCTTTTTTTCAGTCTGTGCTTTCTTTATCAGTTCTTTTTGAGCAAGTCTGCTGTCAAATATATTCTTAGTTTACATATGAATAGGGCTATTTTTCTGTCTTCTCTAGCCAGAATTATTTCCTTTTATAGCTCTTTATAGCTAAAGAAGTGGGTACCAGCCGTATAGTGTTGTGTCAGAATTCAATCTGTAACTCAAAGTTGAGTAATTTCATCCTTTAAAAGAAGTGTTTTTGAGCTTTTGCACTATGTCAAGTACTGTTGTAAACCCTAGGGACACATCAATGAACAAAGTAGGCAAAGTGATGTTCTTCATGGAGCCTGAAGGAAACCTGAGTAAAATAAATACAAAACTATTCAGATCTGGTGAGTGCTAGGAAGACCTATAAAGCCTGATAAGTCAATAGATTGTAACTGAAAAGGCAGTGTAGTCATTTTAAGGCCAGGTATTTCTGAGCAGATGTAATTAGATCTAACATTCAAGTGTGAGATATATATAATATTTGTCAGTCTAGAACACCATACAGTTGTTTCTAAGGGTTTTATCTGGGACCCTGACTCAGCATTCTCTGAGAAGCTTGTAAAAAAGAAAATTTATGAATCATATTCCAGACCTCCTGAACTAGAACTTCAGAGGTTGGTGTCCAGGATTCTGCACTTGTAAAAAGAATTTTCTGAGGGCTGGGGTGTAGCTCAGTGGTAGAGCTCTTACTCAGCATGCATGAGGCCCTGGGTTCAATCTCCAGTACTACAAAAACAAAACAAATAGATAAAAAGAACTTTATGATCTATATTTCAATCAGAACATCTCTGCCCTAAATTCTGGATTATTCCATTACCACACCCACAATGTAATAGGGTAGATTTGGGGCAGATATTTTCCATCAAAGAATCAGGTGCTATGCTTTACCAGATAGGCTGTTGAATCTTCTCTTTGTCCTGTGAATCTGAACATCCTGCCATAGCAAAAGCAGATCAGCTCAATGCTAAAACTGATCAGCAAAGTTCCCAGATAGGCTGTTCTGAGCTCTGTATTAGGTGCAGAACTTTCCAGAGGTTGGCAGTTTAGATGAACAGGGCTGAAATTTAACCATACTCGAGAGAACATAATACTCAAGAAATTAGACAGAATTTTATTATATATAAATTGGAATATATAGCAAAGTTAAGAAATTTTAAGTCACTGTAATTGTACTTAAAGTCAAATATTAACAAAATATTCTCCCCAAGTTTTCAAATGCATGTAAGTATATTGATCTTATAAAATTAGACTAGTTTTTTTTGTATTTACTATGTGATGAACTTTATTAGTCATCTAAAGCTTTTTTCTGAAATTGAAACCTTTTTACAATAAAGTAATTCATGATTATGATTCAAGATATTAACAGAATTGCAAAAATTGGAATTTTTTCCTAAAACTTAAGACCTTCTCATTGGTATATACTGTAATGTAATCTAAACAATGCTTTAGTCAAATTTCAAAGATACGTTTGTGATTTATTCCAATAACCAGAGCATAATACATTTAATATCTTACAGATCACTTTTTTCCTCTGAAGAATATATTATCACATATACTGAAAATGTAGTAATGAGACAGAACAGAAACAAGGCCCAACCCTTCTCATTTCCCTCTGATAGCCAGGTGATCAGTTGTTGTCACACCACATCCTATGCTACCCTTGACTCCTCAAGGATAGTGGTCTTCCCATCAACCATGGAGTTACTTTGCTTTTTGTGTTTGCCCTGCAGGCCATGCTGACAGGAACCAGAACTTGGCTGACAGCCTCAATGCCCTCCTTTGCTCCTGCTGTTCTAGGTACTGCTGCGGCCTCTGTGAGGAGTGAACAGAAAACCACACGTGACGGGGCAAAGATTGGGTTGGGATGGGGCCCATTGCTGAAATCTTGGAAATCTGCACTCAGATGAGTCATGAACAGCACATTTGACCTTTCTAGAGATGGTTTAAGAGCAGCAGCAGTTGAAATTTTAGCCTTGCCAGTTTTATGCAAGGTGGGAGTTGTCAATCAAGTGGCCTCTCATGCCCAGTTTCTGCTGAACTATTGTCATGATGGCTGTGGATGTCCTAGATGCCCCAGCGTGGCTCCAGAAGATACTTGCCTTGGCTGTAGTAGGCTTAAAACACAGACCTATTCCAGATGACTGTCCTTGGCCAATCCTGATGACTGTTTCCCGCTGTCATTCCCTCAGTCATCAGAAGGCTGGTAAATGTATAAAACCACAAGGGCAGCCTGCGCCTGCTCTAACTAGCACTCCCTCACACTACTCAGGTTAGTTGAGAGGGGGTTCCCTCTTGTGCACTACCCCTCCTATGCCACAGCGTAGATCTTAATGCTTTGCTGGATTGGTCCTATTACTACTCATGATTCTTACTTCAAGAGTGGACTGAGTAAGTTGCACTAAAATAAGCTGGTAATAGCAGTGGCTAATAGCTCTAACGAGATCATTGGTGGAGATTAGCAGTAACTAGCAGAAATCATCAGCAACAAGCATTGACCAGTGCTGACTGGGAGCAACCAACAACGACTTGCAGCGATAGAGCCCCAGAGAAACAGCGGAAGCTGCTGTAAGGGCTCTAGAAAGATATCAAAGAGGCTAGAGCCTCAGCTGCTCAGGAGCTAATAGCAGGGGCCAGGCGCCACCAAGAGCATTAACACTATGAGCTGGAACACAAGGGCAGAGAGCCGCTGGAACACAAGGGCAGAGAGCCACTGGCCCTCTGTCCCTGAGACCCTGACATCTAGGGAGCTGCCCTTTGACAATTTTTTTTTTTTTTTTTTTTGTACCAGGGATTGAACTCAGGACCTCGCGCTTTCCAGGCAGGGAGCAGAACCACTGAGCTAAATCCCCGGCCTACCAATTCTTGATTTCTATTGAAATTGAGCAAAAGAATCCTCAGTTGACTGATGACAGTAAATCTTAATTGCTATATATTTTATGCTCCATATTTTACCACAGTATTCAACTATCATTGTACATTGTTTTTTAAATACAAAAGAAAACTTTTGAAAAAATCAAATAAAGTTAGTATATGAATTGTTGTGTCAAAAGAAATTGAAAAATTTAAACTGGATCTAGGTTGCCTTCCAAAAAAGGAGTATCTGCTACATTCTGCTATGAGTAACACGTCCTACACCTGAATAAACTGAACCAGTATTTTTTTGGGAACTACACATTCTCCTATGGACACACCCATACCCTATCAAAGTTGAGACTTCAAAAATGCCTTTGTCTTTGCCAACTCTGAACGCTAAGCCTTGGCTTTTGCAAGCCTCTCTCCCCTCCTGCGCTGTACGGACTCCGGCCTTGCTCGAAGATGTCCGCCCCCAATGGCTGGGCGGAAGTGCGCAACGGGCACCGCCATCTTTCCTTATCGTCACTAGTAGCGGCCCGCGTCTTGTTGCCCTTGGACACGCACTGGGCTGTTCAAACTTACACAGTTGCACAGCTTAGTAGGGCGTCCCTGGTAACCAGAAGGGAAAGGCACCAAAGTGGCTGGGAATGGCTTCAGTTTCCTCTCACCGCTGCAGCCCCTCCCGACCGCAGCGCTGCGATGGACGTGGCTTGCTCCCTCCGCAGCGGGCCCCCAGCGTCCACTTAGCTCCGCGTCCCCGGACCGCGGAAGGGGACTGAGGATAGCAGAGGTGTGGACCCCGACCGAGCACACCCACTGACAGCACCTTTGGAGAGCCGCACGGCTATCCCTGCGCCAGTCATCCAACTCCCTATCCCCTCTCTACCCAGGTGCAGAAGCAGTAGCTGCTGAGAGCAATAGCACTTCTTTCCACATGCTAGGCTCTTGCGGGACACACCTTTTTCAGTACAATGGTCCCGCCGTGCTCACCATCTCTGTCTCTCTCTTGTTCTCTCTTTCTCTGAGCTGCCTTTACTAAACATGAACCACACAGTGTAGGGAAAACGACCTTCTTTCTGGGTCAAGTATAGTGCTATCCTGGATGGGCAAAAGCAAATGTAACTAGCTCTTTGTCCACTTGCTTCGCCACCTGACTTACAGTGGAGCTACACAGACAGCTGCTGCCAGTTACTGCACATGTACAATACCACACCAGAAAGCTTTTCCTACCCGTTACTGTGGCCCAGACTTTGGTAACTTTGAAGATCAGTAGCAGCACTATGGCTCAGGTGCAGATTTGCAGGTGGTAGCAGTGTCATTTTGTTTGGGTAGGAGGGGAAGGGGTAGGTGGGAGGGTGCAGGTGATGGTAGCGGGGAATGCTCATTATCAGGTTTAGAAAATTCCCATTTATAGTTTCTTGAAAGTCATTTGTCTCTTATTGTTTTTTGTTTGCTGAATTTTTATCTTGCATGAATGGAGGTTGAATGTTATCAAATATTTTTATCTGTTGATACAGTAATGTGGTTTTATTTTAATGTGCTCATATTGTGAATTATACTGAACCAAGAGAGTCCCCCCGCCTTTCATCCCTTCATACCCTTGAAGTCACTGACCAGCAAAGTGCCTGTAAGTTAAGTCGCGATTGCCCAACGACTGAACCCGCAGAAACTGCAGAACACCATCTCTTACAAAGGACATTTACCCAGATCAATGCTCAGAGTCAGGCTCATCATGTTAGCAGCTTCTGCAGTTCTGTAAGCTACCAGAAGGTAAACCTACTTCCAAAATGACGTCAGTTCCGGTGCTCCATGGCAGGCTCTTTCTTTCCGTGGTTAGAGCTGAGCTTGAAGGCAGCACTCTGTTTCCATTTCTGTAGTTTGCAGTCAGGCCCTTGGCCACTACCCCACGTGGTGTGACTGGAAGGAGCAGCCTTAAAGACTGCTATACACCTCTGCACAGGGAGAGGACATTGAGATCACTTTCCCTCATAGTTGTTGGGCAATCCCTGTACTGTGTTTTAGAGTTGTGAACTTATCCAAGGTCAACATGGAACAGCTTACTTTTTATTCAGCTTAATGGACCTTGTAAGAAAACCTTTGGGACGAGCAAGGGCACCATTACTACCTACACATCAATATCATTAGGTCTACTTCTTCTCTTTTACTGTGTCTCTGCCTCACTAGATGGTAAGGTTCATAAGGAATGTTCCTTTGCCTGCTTTCTTCACCAATGTATCCCCAGTGTGTAAAACAGACATTTTACAGTTGCATAGTGATCATACTTTAAGATATTCCTGAAAGAGTGAATTACTCAGTGATTCAATCACAGCTGAACCGTGAGAGCCACACAATAGCAAATTTCCATTTCTTTCTCTATAATCAGAGCTCACTGTAACTTGGATAATGCATCCTTATGACACCAAATTAAAGAACTTTGGATAAAAGAAAGGTAACAGTCCCACTCCCGGGACAATGGGAAGGAAAGATGAAGAGAAAGTACATCTTGGTTCAGTAGGTCAGAGGAGCTGGGATCTTTGAAATGGCAAGTTTAAAAGATCACAGGTGTGGACAAAGATAAGGAGTCAACTCCATGACATCCCCCAAAAGAATGCACCTCTTCCCATCTGTTATACTCTCCTCTATTTTTAGAGACGAAGGTTCTCATCCTCCTTTGTGTTATTATTTGAAGGACCTTTTTTCTTTTCTGCTCTGCCTCTTTTATACTTAGTTAAGTCTAATCACACACAAAAGTGTTGGGTGACAGTTCTATTCTTTAAAAGTGTTGTTCTCTTCAGTGATGAAAAAACCACCCTTTGATTAGCCCCTTAGTTCATGCACTCTTTCTAAATTGAGAAGTTATTGTTATTCTGTTGGGAAATATAACAGTCATGCAAACCAGCACTCTTCAAACTTTGTGGGATGGAAACGAGAGATGACCTATTGTCTCAGTTGTGCTGTCTCTGCTGTCCAACTTGGTAGCGTGTGGGAAACTTCTACTGTGTCTTCTATCAAAGGATATAAACAGGAATGCCTCTTAAACTTTAGTTCACCCGATGTTGTCCTCCACCACAGGCACCAGGGTTGCCCTTGTTACAGTTACAAGGAACGACCCTGCTTGGCCTCCAGAGACAACTCATGCCAACCATTTTCAGTTCCCTGCCCCTCCATCCTCCTCAGCGACTCTGCCCAAAAACCTTCAGGACCCTCCCCCTGCCCACACCCAAAGCCGACAATCAGGTTAGATTGTGAACCTTTGAGCCACCCAATGGGGAGTAGGTAAGCTACCCCCAGGCGTTAGGATACATGAGCTGCTCCTGCAGCCCAGCGTACTGCAGATCAGTCATTGTGCTTGTACTCTTCTGCAGAAGTAAACACTGTCTTGTCAAGATTTCTTGGTGTCTGAGGGATTTATTTCTGCACCGACAAATTGAGTCTGGGTAGGGCTTATTTCCAACAGCTACTACTCACATATGGCTGCTGTGTACTTGAAATGTGGCTTGTGCAAATGAGGAATTGGATTTCTAATTTTGCATTGAAATTAAAAAAAAATTAAGTAGATACACCACAAAAATTATCATGTAATTTGTAATCTCTTGGAAAGATAAGGTGTGGGCATGAAAAAACATACCTTTATTTGTGCTCTAAGGTGTTTAAATATAATTCTAAGCAAATCTTCCCCATTCCTCAAAACAATATGCTCCTTGAACAATAAACCATCGTATATATATCCCTTTGAACTGCTTAACTCACATCCATTTCACCTACTGTAGATGTTTATATCCTCTGCTGAAGACTGGTGGGAGTGTACTGATAGGACTTAAACAGAATCCAGCAGTCAGTATTCTCTCCAGAAGACCACGGACGTTTTGTTTTGTTCACCACTGTAACCTAAGCTCCTAGAACAGGACTGGGTACAAAGAAAGCATTTGTCAAATACTTGTTGGATGAAAAAACTGACTCGGTGGAAGGCTGTTCATAGGTGCCTTTATATATTGGAAAATTCTAGAAGTTTGCTGGGTGTGGTGGCAGAAGCCTGTAATCCCAGCACTCAGAAGGCTGAGGCACCAGGACTGCTGAGTTTGAGGCCAGCCTGAACTACAGAGCAACTCTGTCTCCAAAAAAAAAAAGCTCTACAAGTTTAGTACACACTCTGGTTTTCAGTTAATCCTTCACACTGGACTGGGAAAACAAAATTGACACAGCTGTGCTCCACATGTTACCAGCCCAATGTTAACCCTTTGACAACCATATTTCGTGTGTTTTTTCATTCCAGATACCATTTTAAACCCTGAAATACTTATTTCCTCCATTTAAATGAATTCAGGCTTCCTTCACTCATTTAATGAACATGATAGCAACTACTGGGTATTGTTTGGGTGCTGAACCTTAGACTATGCCTGCGTAACAATGCAACCTTTAGATAGGATGCATTTATTAGGCTTTCCTAGCCTCTGCATGGATATAGTTTCTCCCAGTATATGTTTTCCAGCCATATAAAGAACTAGAAATTTCTGCTCAATGCTTTTCCACACAGAATGTATCTGAGTATTTTCCTATGGGTTTTCTGTGACATAAAATAAGACATAATTGATGACTGAAGGCACAACCATATTCACTGCATTCACGAGGTCTCTATCCTGTGTAAATTCTCGGTTGTCTCCTAACGACACACATCTGGCCACCGGCTGTCCCATAAGGACTACATTCCTATTTGCTAGGCCACTGATGTTCAGTGCTGACTGAGAGGCCACAGAAGGCACTTGGGTAATCACTGTGCTAACCGGGTTTGTCTCCTGTATGACGCCACCAATATATAACGAGCTGTCACTCTCAGCAGGTTTTTCCGACCTCATTGTATGTCTCTGCTTTTCCCTTGTGTGTATTTTCTTATGCTTCACCAGGCAAGACATGTACGCAAAAGCTTTCCCACAGTCATTGCAGCCATAGGGTTTCTCTCCTGTATGAGTTCTTTGATGAACAATGAGCTTTTGCTTTGTGGTGAAGGCTTTCCCACAGTCACTACATACAAAGGGTTTCTCCCCTGTGTGAATCCTTTGATGTTTAATGAGACCCGACCTCTGTGAACAGGATTTTCCACATTCACTGCACACAAAGGGAGTCTTCCCAGTATGAAACCTCTGATGTGCTATGAGGCAGGTCTTTTGGATAAAGCCTTTTCCACATTCACTGCATATATAAGGTTTCTCGCCTGTATGAATTCGCTGATGTACAATGAGATTTCCTTTCTGGATGAAGCTCTTTCCACACTCACTGCATATATACTGTTTCTCTCCTGTATGAGTTTTCTGATGTATGCTGAGTCGTGATTTCTTGAGAAAGGCTTTGCCACACTCAGTGCATGCGTAAGGTTTTTCTCCTGTATGAGTTCTGTGGTGTTCAGTGAGCATGAACTTTCTGGAGAAGGCTTTCCCACACAGACCACATCGATGGGGTTTCTCCCCAGTATGGATGATCTCGTGATCAGTGAGCCAAGACTTCTTGACAAAGGCTTTCCCGCATTCACTGCATACATGACGTTTCTCTACTTTCTGAGTTTTCTTAGGCTTGCGGCTACTGAACTGAGATTTAATGCTGATGTGTTTTTGACTTGCAGGAAATAAAATTTCAGTATGAAGTTTTTCACAGTTAGCAGGGAAAAAGGATTCCTCACGTCTGGGGAATGCCATGGGATTCTTTATTTCACAGCTTTTGCTCTGGTTAACCAAAGTTAAATCTGACTTCATACTTTTTCCATGTAAGTTAAATATGTCATGATTTTGCCTCAAAAGAAATTGAGTTTTGCTCTGTTGAACATTTTCAAATGTATTGTGTTCACGCCACTCTTCCAACCTGTTCACCTTGCTTTTGTTTTGTAAATGCCTTGGCAGATCATCAACAGCCTTCCAGATGTCTAAAAAGAAAAGAACAATGAGTTTTCCATCACCCTGATTTGGAATTAAGGCATTTAAAAAAGATGGGAGTTATCTCTTTAGTGACAACTCTATGAGAGGAGTATAAATACAACTCTACATTTAATGTTTTTTGTACATGGGTAGAAAACAATTAACCAAACCAAGAGTTAATGCTAGCAATGAGGTTAGATAATTAATAATGAATACATACAGATTGTGATGCTTTCAAAATAAGGTCTTTCAAAGACATGTAAAGATAATTCATTGTAGGCAGCAGAGCAGAGGTTGGGGAGCCACCTCACCCAAAGGGTTCCACCATCCTTACTATGTCTCCTCCTCTTAGGAGAAAAGCTTTGAAAGCTTGTGGTCTACTGTTTGCTCTTGCTCAGTGCTGTTATCCCTCAACATACACTAGGCCATCAAAGGAACAAATCAAGAAAGTAATCACATATTTGGAACACAGTGGGGAGAATTTAGGAAAGATGGAAATCTGTGTAAACAAGATGATGCCCTATCAAAGGGGTTGGAAAGAATCTCAGTGTCTTAGGGTGGGTTAACAGAAGCTAACACAGTTCACAAGATCAGAATGGGACAGGGAAAGACACAAGGCAAACCCAGTGGTGACATCTACAGCTCAACAGAAGAAAGCTCAGAATTAGCAAAAATGTAAATGAATCATATTGAAGCAGGCATGAGTTTTGACCTGGTTTAGGCCAGACCTGAGAACGCAGGCTGTTAAAAATATCTTTTCTAGCTAGAAATTCAACATGAACAGCTCAATAAAAGAGCTCAGTAGGTAGAGAGCATCGGAGTAACACAGTAAGCCCCTGATTCATGAATGAGTTCCATTCTGGGAGAATTGCTTGTAAGTCAGATTCATTTGTAATCTGACAAAGTGAGTCTTATACAGTACACCTATGGAAGTTCACAACTCAAATGTTTGTAGGTCTGGGACTTACTGTACCCAGATGGCCAGGATTTAGGATATACAGAAGTAAAGGAAAATCAAGCCTGAAACTGGTTTTCTCTAACTGTAGCTTCTTACAGATATTAGCAACCCCATGATATTACTTTGTTTTATGTCTCCTCCACTTGGAACTAAAGTTCTTTGTTGTTTTTGCTCAGTGCTATTATCGTCCAGCGTACACTAAGTCATCAAAAAATAGTTTTTGATGGAAGTAATCACATGTGTGGAACACAGATTAGAAGCACTTTTAATATGCTCTATATTAAGACAGCAGGGAGCCTTGGCATCAAGAGCTGTAAATCACAGAAAATTAAAGTCAGTATTAGATGACACGAGAGAGATACCAGTTTGGGACACTGCTCCAGGAAACAGAAGCTTAGTTTATTAGGCTGAAAGGTAAGCTCAGATGAGAAAATGGAAAACAGACCCTCTGGGGGATGTCAGAGTGAGAAGAGAGCTCAGGGGGCCAAGGGATGCTGAGAGACCAGTCGCCTTGGCGTGGGATCAGAGCTGGAACAAGTAGTACGTGATGGAGCGGAAGACATGGCAGTCATGGGAGATTCAAGATTAATAATGAGGAATCAGATCCCAGAAGAGATAAACAGGTATGTTTTCCTCTGAACTCCTTCAAAGAAAGTCTCCCATAGACAGAATTAGGTAGAGGCCACGCCAAGGTGACCTGGTCTATCACGCTTTGGCTTCCTGAGTGTCTCCTCTCCTCACTCTGATGTCCCCAAAGGGTCTGTTTTCCATTTCCTCATATGTTTTCATATCCTCAATCCCCTTCACACCCACGAGGCTTTCTCATCTCCGCCCTTCCCCAGCTTGTTCTCCTACCCACCTGAATGGGTTCCACAGTGCAGTTCATCCTCCACCATCCATGGTTCTCCACAAAGCAAGCTGGAGAGGGAATCTGGCTGGCTGGCTTGATACCCTGTTCACGGGAAATGACACAAGTCTCAGGCTCATCAAACTGGGCTGTGATCTGTCAACATGGGACGTCTGTTTTAGGACTGTGTGGTTTACTACGTAGTTTACATCTACAAAGTAAAAAGCTTTTCTCTCAGGAGAAAGCACATTACACTCCCTTTTTGGAGGCCCAAGAGGAACTATAAATCTACCACTCAAGACACCACAGGTCCTCCAGGGTTTCCAGAAGCTGAGAAAGGAAAGGCCACTGACGGGACACCCTCTGAGTGACACGGGGCAGCTGTCCTCACCCACTGACACCAGGCTGCTGTAGTTCTCCAGCATCACGTCCCGGTACAGGTCCTTCTGAGCAGGGCCCAGGAGCTGCCACTCCTCCCGGGTGAACCTCACAGCCACATCCTCCAGGGTCAGTGACTCCTGAAACAACAGTCCTGCTAATGAACTGATTTACTTGTGAGGATATGAAAGAAATATTAGTTTTTTTCCTGTTCTTTCCATTCCATAGGCTGCATCTATACACTTAGCTGCTATTGTTTAATACACTGTGGTAGTAAAATCCTAAGAACGCATTCTGCAATTGTCCATTGAATTATATATTATATTATGCACACATACACACACACACACATACACACACACACAAAATCATGGGTAACATAATGACAGGAATACATTCCAGGGAGTGAGTCCTTAGACAATTTCATCTTTGGGCAAACATTATAGAGCGTACTTACACAAACTAAGACAGCTACAATGTTACTAGGCAACACATTCCTATGGGACCAATCTGGTAGTGCAGTGCACTGTTGACTGACAGGTTGTTACACGACTTTCCTGTGGTGTGTGTGTGTGCGCGTGCGTATGTATCACAAATCTGAGCCTTCCATATTTCTGACTTACCAGCTTTAACTCCGAGGGTTCCATGACCCCTTCTTCGAGTCTGATAATTTATTAGAACACCGCACAACACTCAGAAATGGCTCACTTCCTAAGGTCCTTCTATAACAAAGGCTTTATCAGGAACAGTCGAATGGAAGAGATGCTCAGGGTAAAACATGGGGTAGAGTTCTGGGGCTTCCATGCAATTCTCACAGTGTTTTCACCTTGACCCATCCAGACGTTCCCCATGCTCTTCATTTAGTTCTTCGATGGAAGCTTTATTACCTAGGCTCGATTGATTAAATCACTAGCCTTTGATGATTAAGTCAGCCTCCAGCTCCTCTGCCCTTCTCAGGATGGGGCTGTAGGTTGCAACCTTCTACTAACCAAGCTGGTTCCCCAGACAACCAGCTTCTCTGCCTTCAGAGCTTCCCAAAAGTCACTCTGTTAACATAAATTCAGGTTATAAACAGCAAAGTCAGCCCTTTCATCTCTATCCTCCAGAGCTGTTTCAGGAGCCAAGGACAAAAAAACAAATCGTATAAGTACAGATACTTCTATTGTTCTCATCACAAAGGAAATTATCATAGTTTCAGGAGCTCTGGTCAGGTGCCAGGGTCAAAGACCAAAATATTTTTTTCTTGTATCACAATATGATAGTGACAGTATATTATTCAGTGGCCCAGAGCTAATACTTTTAAACATTATTTTACAATGCCCATAAAATGGAATGGTCACTCTGGACAGCAACTTGAAATGTTCATTAAATATAAAATTAGTGCATTCAGCAGGTGACTTCTCTGTAGCTACCTTCAGAAATACCAATACACCTTCACAAAAAGGCATTAAGAAGGATGTGCATTGCTGCACAGTGTGTAATAAGAAAGTTACTTAAATGTTCCACGAAAAGAGAACAGTTAAATTATGGCACCCACATCATGTGGACCTCAGTTTAACAGGTCAAAAAGAAGTGTGGTGGTGCACACCTGTAATCTCAGCACTCGGGAGGCTGAGTCAGTAGGACTGCCCCAAGTTCAAGGCCAGCCTCGGCTACATAGTGAGTTCAAAGTCAGCCTGAACTACATAGCAAGACTTTGTTTCAGGAAAAAAGAAAAAGAAAAGAAGAAAGTAGGTAGGCATGTAATAACACCTAAAAAAATTCAGGCACTTTAAAGGATTTTGTTTTGTTTTGTTTTGTTTTTTGGTACCTGGGACTGAACTCAGGACTTTGTGCTTTCCAGGCAGGCAGGCACTTTAAAGGGAAAAACCAGATGGCCGGGGACTTAGCTCAGTGGCATCATGCCTGCCTGGCAAGTACAAGGTTCTGAGTTCGATCCTCAGTACCAAAAGAAAAAAAAAATCAGTAGTCTGATTCCTTTCAAAAACAATAACAAAAAACTATACTTCCACTGCAAACACTATAGAAAATGCACATTAAACTGCTGATAACCCAGTTCCTTCTAGGGGAAGGGTCATATATGAGTATATGGGTCTTGGATTTTATCAACAATGCTTAGGTTTTTTTTCTTTTTTTCCACATTAAGCATGTATTTGTTCATACATGTAGTTTTTTTTCAGACAACGATAGATTAGCATATACAGTTGTAAGAAGTAATACAGAGGGCGAGGGTGCAGCTCAGTAGTAAAGTGCTTTCCTACCATGCACGAGGTCCTGGGTTTCATCCCCAGCCCCGAAGAAAAAAGAAGAGAAAACAGGAGGGGAAACAGGGAGAGGGAAGGGGGAGGGGAGGGAAAGAAGGAGGAAGGCACATCAGGAAACTGGCACTGATAGAATCTTCATTTATTCAGGTTCACATAATCAGTACACAGAACAGAGGTATCACAGGGATCTTTCTTCATGTCACTTTAAAGCCATAGCCTTCTTCCTCCTGCCGAGCCCACCAATAACCCTGGCCACCACTACTCTTCAAACTCCCAGAAGTTTAAAGCTGGGCTTGGTGGTGCGTACCTGGAAGCCCAGGTACTCAGGAGACTGAGGCATGAAGACTGCAAGTTCAAGGTTAGGCTGGGCAACTTACTGAGACCTTGTCTCAAAATAAAAGTAAAAAGGGTTTGAGATGTAGCTCAGTGGGAGTGTGTGTCTAGCATGCGTGGGGCCCCAAGTCTCAGCCCCAGGAAAAAAGGTACACAATGCATGGTGCCATTTACATAACATTCTTGAGATGACAAGATTACACACAGAGGCTACACTTTCAAAAGTCACCTGTCATTTCTCCAGAAAAAATGAACATAAGTGTATGCTCCTTTGTCATTTTTCAGATAAAATACTCAGTTCTCTCCCAACCTCTAGTGGTGAAAAATGTATTTTAGTTTTTCAAGTAACACTATGAACTGATAGAATTTTACACAGTTAATGTTTTCTAATCAATTGCAGCCATTGGTCTTTGAATGCTCAAAATACACCATCCTAGGTTAACACAGTACAGTCCCTTCAAGTAGGCTGCTATTTTCTGTGGAATGTGATTTCATTCATGCAAAAAAAAAGATATAATCGCTTTATATCTACAGGTATGTGTACATATGTACATATATATACACACATATAAAACACTTTTTAAATACATGTATAGATATATATCTAAATGCAGATAGTGACAGAATGTAAATATTACCGACCATTTACAAAAGGGGATTGGGAAGGAAATGTATGAATAAGGAACTAATTTTTGCCATGTGTATTCAGTTATTTTATTGGGGTACAATCAAAGATGGTCTATATCACTGACCTTAGGTCCAGCCCCTGGAAGTCAGGTTAAAAACTTTAACCTCCAGTTCTTCTAGAGATCTGAACTGTGATCTACAGCCCAAATCCCCTCCATAGATCACGACTTCAGATTGTCCAATGGCTGAAGTGTGCAGGGGAACAGACTTTCCTACCAAACAGGACACCTTGGGTGGCCCAGCAGTCTTCCTCCGGTATCCCGAGGCAGAGACTACACTCCTCTTTGCATAGGGCCAGCTTTTCACTACCCAACAGAACTGGACTCTGAATTTTGTATCATGAAGTGAAGATCTAAAGCAAATCCTAGCAATCCCAACAAGCCAAGCCCTTACCAAATAACAGTACTTTCAACTCCCTACATCCAAAACCATATTCAAACATCAGTTCCACTAACTGCTCACTGATAACCACTTGCATATCCTGCTATCCCTCAATTTTCCTAGGCTATTTAGGTTTTATTCCTGGATAAATCCAGACAGCCACAAGGCTGAAGTCAATGCTTTGGTCCCCTGTATTCACCTGGTCCGTTCCACAGGGGTCTAGGAGGAATCTATGAAGAAACAGCCGCAGTTAAACCTCCTTCTGCATTTATAAGAAGGCTGCTCTTCAGGACACCATCCATATCATGTCTTGGAAGAACAAGGCAACAAATTTCCCAAGACCAAAGTGCCATGAAATACTGGCAGCTCCCGCAGGAAGTGATCTATTTTCTCCTCAGAACCAGTGCATACCACTTAAGTTATAATAATTCTTTGGTAGGGCTGGCTGTCAGAGAGTCCAGACATGTAAGCCGACAGCTCATGTGACCAGTCATGTACATAACAATATTCGTAATTTACTGTAAATCCTATGAAAAATCTGTTCCTTATCCTACCATGCCTGATGTTCAGTTGGAAGACTAAGCTAAAGCCAGGTGTGGCAGTGCATATCTATAGTCCCACCTAATGTGGAGGCTAGGGAAGCAGGATCACTTGAGTCCAGGAATCCAAGGCCAGCCTGGGCAACATAAAGATTCCAATCTCAAAAAGCAAAACAAAACAAAAAAATAAAGATTCAGTTTCTTTTTTTCCAGATCCTGCTTTTGTGAAATTTAAACTTTTCAGATTAATGTAACTGATTTGTTTTCCCATAGACCTCTTAAAAATCCAGTAGGAAACAAGAAAAAATAAATAAATAAACGAACCCAAAGTTAGTTACCTGGGCCTGGATCATTTTCTTCTTTTTTCAGAAAATTGCTGGCCACTGGGATCCTGTCTTGGTGTCTTCTGCTCTAACGCTGACACCCCAATCCTGTAGATTCCTCTTCTTTTATACGATTCTTTTGCTCCTGAGAAGTGAGGACCTGTGAGTTGGAAAGAAAATTTAGTTTGAATGGTACATTCCCTCTGGGCCAGGTACTATCACTGCTCCTAGGCATTCATTTGAACACAATGTCCCCAATACCGTTAACTAGCCCTGTATATCGTGCTCCAACAAATTATATATCTCTGGCCAATTAAGCCAGAGGTTCTTAAAGTAGTAGACATATGCCTTTATTCTGTAAAGTTTAGCTGGGATGACTATGAAGGAACGTGGGAAATGAGCCCCACCATAGCACCATGCCTCAGGCATAAGAGAGTTCAGACATCTACATTGGGTTGGGAAAAAAGTGGAATCTCAGCTTGTAACACACACAAAAATCATTTAGGGGTCAACTGTCAACCTCAGTGGGACTAGCAAAACAATAAAGTTTTAAGGAAATAATATAGGAGGCTCTCTCAATGTTATTACAATAGAGAAAATTACTTTGAACAGTCCACATAAAGCAAATGATATTTTGCTAAAGGAACTGTAGTACTATAGCCACTTTGGAAAAGTTTGGCATCATTTATTTAGACTTGAGATGATATAACCCTACGACGCAGTAATTTCTCTCTGAAGTGTGTATGTTAAATATGTATCTCCTACCTCCCTCTCAATAGGGCACTTTTGAACCAAAAGACATTTACAAAAATGTTCAGAGCAACATTATGTATAAAAATTCGGACTGTAAGCAACAGAGATGTAATTAACAGGAAAAACTGCTATATATTCAAAGAATGGAATGAAATAGAAAAACTTCATTAATTACAAACTATGAAAAAAAAGCCTAGAAGTAGTTCCTATAGAGAGAATAAACATAATTACCTTTGGTAGAGGATGGAAAAAATGCTCAGAAAATACTACTTGAATGCTGGCAACAGTCTGTTTCTGTCTGCGACAATGACTGCTCATACATGTATGCTTTTCTGATCACTAAACTGTACAGGTTCTAAAAATGTAAATTCACAATAAGTAAATAAAGGAAGATAATAGCAAAAACTTGTTATCTTTAAGGAACCATAAAATATATAAATTTGTAGAGAGGTCAAATGAGAAATGGTGCAAAAAAATATAAGGAATTAACAGGAGATATGGGTCAGGTATTGTTTTTGTCTTTAGAGACTCCTACCGATATTTTTATGTCATTAAATTTGAAATCCTGCATAAATTCCTAATTTTATGATCCTACCTCCAGGAGAGATGTTATGTTCACGCCAAACAATAAAGCAGGTGAATTTTATGGGTAGGCAACAAAACAAGGATGCCCAATACCATTGTATTCACCCATTTTGTTTCTGAGAGTTGAGCCAAAGCATTAAAAGAAGAATTATAATTATTACAAATGAGACAGAAAGTTAAGGTTATTTTCAGATGTCATTATGGACATAGAAAACAGATCAACGAACAATGTATTTAAAAGAGAAAATGTTCCCGAGAAACTTGCTGGCAAATTTTCACATACGACATTGTTAGCTACAATTGCACCATATATATCGCTAAGTTCCATTCCACGAAAACACTATCACCAGTAATGGGAACTGGAACCACCATCATTGGCCAAGACCAACCAATACTCATTAATGAACTTTGATCTGGGTCACCTGGCCAGGATACATAAGCAGAATCTGTTAGGAAAGCAGAAAGCGCGAATGTATGCAGGGCAGGGCGGGAAAGCAACAGTGTCCTGTACAATGCATTAAGAGGCGAGCGCAGGGATTGGCAAACATTTTTTCTAAGAGGACAAATTGTTACACATTTTCAAATTTGCCGGCACAGGGTTTCTGTTACTACTGGACTCTGCCTCTCCAGCTCCAAAGCAATCATAGACAAAAAATTGGACGGGCAGGCTGAACTACTCCCTGGTCTGCAGCAATGCGTCCCAAGGTTTAAAACTGTAGATACGTGATTCAGAATCAGTGCCGGTGGTGGATGGCCTTCGGTCACAATCACTGAAGTGGGAGGCGCAACCCAAGCATCACCCAGGAGTCCCTGGCTTCCAAAGCGTCGGCCCTCACAAGTGTTTGTTGCAGCCACTGGCCGTTTATCTCTTTATTACTCCGAAATCTAGACCTGACACTCTCGTGTGATGACAATCCTCCAGACTCCAACATCCCCGAGCCCCAACTTCAATCCCATCAGGAACCAAACACCTCGTGCACCCTAGGAGTCACCTCTACCCCTTATGAATAGCGATCCGCAAAGTCGCTTGAGTCCCAGTCAGGGAACTGTCGCTGACCTCTACAAGCTCTTAAACACTGTACAGACACCAAAGGGATCCCGACCACAGCCCGGCTGGTCTGGGACAGTCAGGTACCTCTCGGACACCTCTGCCACCTCCGCCAAGAACTCCATGGGTCCGCGCTACTACGTGTCCACGGACCTCCCTCATCTTCCGCTGAGACAAAAGTAACTTCCAGGAATAAAGCCACACACTAACCTGATTTTCTTCTGACCCATAAGAACAACCTGAACGTTGCACTTCCGTGAAGCGCGAGCGTACTTCTGGAGCCTCACCGAAACCCTAGTTTGGCCTACGGCGGCCGAGAAGGGCGTAAACGACTTGAAAGCACAGGAACAAAACTTCCGGTTACTAACCTAGTAGGTAATATGGCTGCGCCCAGCTCACTGTAGCCACACG
Organism: Heterocephalus glaber; assembly: GCF_000247695.1. Next base: position 3,079,377 of record NW_004624832.1, on the reverse strand, counting down.
GGGCCGGCCGTGTTTGAATATTGACGTACGGAAGGCAAGGTGGCAGATTTGTGGGAATGTAGCCCAAGATGGCCAGGAGGATGAAACTGTCTCATGTCCTGGCTCTTTAACCGTCAGTAGATTTCCAGACACTCAAGCTTTACAAGGTAAATATGAGGCGGCCTCATTGTAAACACAGTGAAATAGTATTTTCGTAACCTTTTATTGTCCACTTAAAAAAAAAAGTTTGCCAAGTAAGAGCTCAGATGTCTGTATAACAGAGAATCACTTCTGGAAAGGGAAAAAGTCATATCCAGTAGCGAGAGTCAGTCTGAAAACAAACAAACAAACAACAACAAAAACCCTGAAAAGTTTACAGCATGCAGTGTTTAAACATCGACTAAATGGGGGCTGTGCAATTTCTAGCCTTCTCACACTCAGACACAAATAAGCCCTGGTATCTCCCAAAAAGCATCGACTTCGTATTCAATCTAAGACTTAGCACGGAACACCCCCCCCCCTTCCCCTTCCCCCAGTCATTGACCCTCTTCTCCCCAGGCTGAATTACTCCATCCATGAGCACCACACTAAATTGAAAATCTGAGCCAGAAGCAGTGTTCACTGATACACTTCTTCCTGTCGGTTTTCAATCACCGAGGCACACAAAGACTGAATATATAGTCCTTAAACCTTGATCATGAATCCTCAGTCATTAATCTGTTCAGGCTGTGCATTGTCCATGGATAGCCAAAGGCAAAACTCATTCTTCAGTGATCGGCCTCAAATAAAACTGCATATTGTTTTGATGAGATTGATATAATTACCTACTGATGAATGTTCATATCAGAATTAGTTGTATTAAAAAACTATGAATTGCCAATAAAACAAATTTAATGGCTACAGATAATGAGCATTTGCTAATTCTCTCACTTGTACAAGTTGGTGAATTGCTGGATCTTAGCTAGTTTGGCCTGGGCTGGTTAGCCTTGTGTTCAATTACATATCTAGGCCTCAAATAGAATGGACAGAGCCATACTGTGTGGAATATTGACTCGTGCATTCCCTCTGTGGATCCTGCCTGCCCCTCCCTCAGCATCCACTGCTGGAATCAAGCTCAGAGTATCCCACAGGAGCCTAGACTCTACCGGCAGCTGCCCAAGGTGACCTTGTGTCAGGAAGCCCATCTGTTCCTGGGCTCCAGTATCGAAGTCTACCCCTGGTCATCACCTGGGACACTGAGACAGGTACAAGGACACCCAACAAGGGCCCAGGGAGGGTTCTCAGGTGCAGTCCTGGCTGTGAACACCTTGTGTAACGTGGTCTGTCACTTTCTACAGCCATTGAGGCATTGCTGATGGGAGTGGGCACTACAGCCAGACGGCTAGGAAGGGTTATGAAATGAAAATAACCTGGGGACACCCCATTGACACCCTGTTTCCTAAGAACAGATGGTTACTGACCTACTCAGATGCCAAAGCAAGCAGAAGAGATGGCCATGCTCAGGGAACCATGGCAAGCCAGGGACTGGAAGTCTGGGATCTGCAATAGAAACCACCCAGAGAACCAGAAAGTCCTGGGAAAACCAAATGGGTGAGGTTTCTAGATGCTCATGTGTGGACAAAGACACCTACAGTTTGGAATGTTAGGCAGATATGAGAATGGGGCAGAGTGGACAAGTCAGATACGGGTAGGACCGGATACATAGCCCATTCTAGGAATGGAAGAAATGAGTAGGTTAAGGTGCAAATATATGAGCTTGCTGGCCTGTGTTATGATGATCAGGCTGGCCTCTTGCAGGATTACAGATTGTGTCAGTAACAGCCTTATACACTCTGTGTGAGGCCTAGACATGTGATTGAACATGAGAGCATCCAGCCCAGGCCAAGCCAGCTCAGACCCAGCAATTTACCAACATGTACAACTGAGAGAATTAGTAAATGCTCCTTATCTGCAGCCACTGAGTTTGTTGTATTAGTCATTTAAGGTTTGTAATACAACAAACTGATATGAATATATATTAGTATGTAATTATATAAATCTCATAAAGATAGTATGCAGACTTAAGTGAAGAGAATAAAGGGTAACATTTATGAGTAGAAAAGATGAAAATATTCTGTAAAAATGTATTCATAGTATAAACCTATAAAGAAATATTGTAAACACATGCAATTCAAAATTCTCAATGTATATAAAATACTTTTGATTATCTCTTGGGTTTGGGTCCCAAAATAGAGAGATATCAATGGTTGGCATATTTCTAATTAATTCTCAGTGGTTTGAATTTATGTTCTTATTATCTCCTGGTTTATTTAAAATTCAGCTATGTAAATAAAAATAAATAAATAAAATTCAGGTGTGTATTGCTACCCTCAGGAAATCTTTCCTTTCCTTCTTCTACTACCTCAATGACCATTCTGCTATTTCATACCAGTAAGTGCATTATATGATGACTCCCAACTTTTTTGTGTGATTTCCACACTATATTGTGTGCTTCTGTGTATCAGGAACTATATTTAACTCCTTCTTGGAAATCTGGACCTGCCTAGTCCCTATAATGTCTCTCCTCTTTCTCACATGATGAAAAAACTGTTCATGTTTCAACAACAACAACAAATATTTGCAAATAAACATATGGTCCTTGATACTCACAAAAGAAAGCAGTCAATAAAACTCTCAATGCGCTCTGATGATGGACAGAGTCAGACTAAGTATATTCAAAGACCTAAAGACAACCATGTTGAAAGCTTTAAAGGAAAATATGAGGATGATAACCCAAAAGATAGAAAATCTCAATAAGACATAGAAACATGATAAAGAATCCAATAGAAATGTGGTTGAAATAACAAATGGAAAACTTACATGACAGGTTCACCAGCAGATTGCAATGTCAGAAGAAAGGATGCATGAACTTGAAGAAAGAAAAAAAGAAATTATCCAATGGAAATAATAAAAATACTGGAGAAAAATGAAGAAACAAAAAGGAGGAAGAAGAAATATTTAAGGAAAGATGGCAAAAAGATAAAGGAGTACAAGGGGGCCCCTGAACCTGGCAAAAAGCATATTCACAAAACCCTTTAGCTAACAATATATTTAAAGAGTGAAAGATGGGATGCATCTGTGCTGAAACTCTAAACATGTCAAAGATGTCCACCCTCACTGTTCATATTAATACAGAAGGCCACCTACCTAGTGCAGTGTAGTAAGAAAAGGAAAGGAAGGCATTGGAAAATCTACAAAACCAGACAAGTGAGTTTAGGAAAGTCAAAGGGTAGAAGGAAAACACACACACACACACACACACAACAAACCTTAATTCTAAAATATAATGAGAATAGGAAACTAAATTATGAGCCCAGGAACACTTAAAATAGCCTTCTAAATATGACACATTTAAGTAAATATCTTCTAAAACATATAAGATATGTATGCTATCAACCAAAAAAACTCCAACCCCCCCAACCCCCCCCCAAAAAAACCCGCTGCTTTTTTTAAAAAAGCAGCTGGGCATGGTGGTGCGCAGCTGTAATCCTAGCACTCAGTAGGCTGAGGCAGGAGGATCACTGAGAGTTCCAGACCAGCCAGAACCATGTAGTGAATTCAAGGCCAGCCTGAACTTCATAATTTGTTTTTAAACAGCAAAGAAAATTAATCAAATGGAGTGACAGCACAACCCTAAATCAGAGGATTCAACACATAGATGCCAAATCAACCCACTTTCACTCATACATTTAATGCAATTTTAATATAACTCCCAAGAAAGTTTTTGGAGATAAAGAAAGGCTCATTCTAAATATATAGAAAGGGAAAGGATTTCCTTTTCACAAATTTGAAAAGAAAAATAAAGCCTGAAGAGTGTGACTTCTGAGTCACAATTACAAGAGTCATTAATCACTAGAATGTTTTATTGTTTGAATTACAGACATACTCATCAATGGAATCAAAGAAAAAAATTAAGAAATAAAAGAATAGACAGCAGGTTTTTACAAAATCAATTTAATGGAAAAAGGACAATATTTTCTTTCTTTTTTTTTAAAGTTACAAATTTCTTTTAAAAATTTTTTTTCTTTATTAAATTCTTTTATTGGTACATTGTAGGTATACAACACAATTACATTTCTCATTGGGAATTGTACCTTTACATGATGCCTCTTGGTTCTTATTTTTTCCCCATTCCTAGCCCTCCCTTCACCCCCTCCACCCTTCCCTACTTACAAAGATTTTATTTCCATTTTTTCCATTTCTCATCATTTTTCCTTTCCCTTCTTTCCTTTCCCCTGCCCCTCCCACTACCCCTACCCCTTTGGACCTTTTCTTCCTATTTTGCGTTATCAATTATTCATTCTAATCATTGGTATGTTTTAGGTATACAATATAATGACATTCATCATTGGAAATTTGCACCTTTACATAATCTCTCTTGGTTCTTATTTTTTACCCTTGCCCAGCCAACAATATTTTCAATACATAGTAGTAAACGAAATGGACAACCTTGGCAAAATAAAACAAACTTTAACCCTCACTCCATATACAAAAGCTAACTCAAAATAGATCATAGTTTTAAATTGTGAAAGCAAAACTATATTTCCTTGTAAAAAGACATGGGACAAAATAATCATGATACAGAGTAGGTAAGGACTATTTAAGCTACAACACCAAAATTTCAATACATGAAAGAAAAAAATTAGAAGTGGGACAGAATTATACAGATGAACACATTTGAGATTGCTAAGAGTTAGAGTTGGAGAAGTGGTGCAATTATTAGAGTACCATGAAAGAGTTTGTGTTGGTGTGTTATGGTGGTTACATGAACCAATATATATGTGATAAAATGTCTCTACATAGAGCCTACATTTTAAAAACATGAGTGGATGTTACAATGTGTGAGATCCAAATAAATTTTGTAGTTAACAGAATTGTAGTAATTTTCCATTCCACTATTTGAAAATGAACTATGATTTTGTAGGGTGTTATCTTTGGAAGAAGCTGGGTTAAGACCATTCAGGAAGTGGAAGGTGATCACTCCTCCCACTGCCTAGAAAGGGAGATGGTAAAGGCTAAAGAGAAAAAAAATAGAGACGTGCGTATTTTCAAAGTATATGGAGGGCTGGAAGATCAGTGCCTCAGAGTGGGCAAAAGCAAAGACACTCCAAGCTAGCCATTATTTATTGGGCACACACAATAATTGGAGGGAGTATTAGATGACTTACAGGTGGTGGTAATCTTATGTTGATGAAGATCTTATGCTGATGAGGATCTTATGTTGATGAAGGTGGTAAGGAGAGCATTCTCACAATAGAGGGTGGGATGAGAGAGTAGGCTAATAAAGAAGTTATCTTTCATCCAGGTGAAACCTTACTCTTTTTTTTCCTCTGTGTTGTGAGTTCTCTGTTGCTCAATGTCCTGAGGCTTCTTGTTGGTGGGTTTAGCACTTGCAAGGAATTTAATTTCTATATAAAGTTATTGATGGGTAGCATCGAGAAGGGATTTTCAAGCTCCATTATACTCCACAGAGTTCTTTAAGTCACAGCTTCTGTTCTGGTTTTCAAAATTTAAATTTGATTTTAAAGATTTTTCACAAAAGTTGAATCCATCTGCTTTTGTTTTAGTGAAAAATAACCTTTGCTCTGATTAAAAGTAATTTTGAAAAAAAAAGTATTTGTGAATGTTTTGTGTTCATGACATTGTTCCATACTTTTCTTAATTCTTTGGTGTTCTAAAGGGATGCCTCAGAGGATCATCAGCTTCTCTGGCTTCTAGGACGAGAAAAGAGAATTAAAAAAACCCCATTCTGGTGTGAAGTGACTCATTAGTGATAACCTTTATAAATAGAAAAGAAATTCCAGCAGTCATAGTGGCACATGCCTATAACCTCAACTCCATGGGAGGCTATAGCAGGACGATTTAAGTTTAAGGCCACCCTGAGCAACTGACCAAGACCCTGTCTGAAAATGAAATTTTGAAAAGACTAAGGACTTAGCTCAGTGGTAGAGCATGTTCTTAGCACACAAAATGGCTTGTGTCCAATCCCCAGTGTAACACATAAACACACAGATTTTTTAAAAATTTCTTGTATAAATATCCCTGCTTATGTCTTGCACATTAATAAAACATAGTAATAAGAAAACATTAAGAGGTAAAATCATTCTGTAAGTGGGAAGGGAACCGGGAGATAGAGGAAAGGAAGGAGAAAAGGAGGGAAAGGGAAGGAAAGGTCAGAAGGATTAAGATGTGCTATGTGCGTGTTCTAACTCTCCACAATGAATGTAGTCCAAACTTGTACTAAGAAAAATTTAAAAAGTAAAAGTAGTAAGTATATAAACAAAACTAGGTAAGTTATCTAGTTTTGAATTACCTACTTCCGTCTATCTACTTATGGCATTTACCTTCTAATATACTTTATAGGTCTAAACAAAACGTATATTCAAATATAAACAGGCTAATTTTAGCAGGGAACTCCAGAATTTGGCAGGACACCAGACCTTAGGAGTTGGAGACATAGCAGATCACACAGACATTCTGGTTAAAGACCAAGTTTCATTCTCACAACTGGGTTGTTAAATGAGTTGGTTGCTAAATGAGAAATTGTATATAGGATGTACATTACAATTTTCAGAACAAAGAAATGGCCCAAAAACTCCAACTTGATGACTTTGTTTTTATTTGTATAACTCTTACACTATTGTAATGTATAACAACATAAAATTACAGTAGTGTACACACAGTGCAGTCAGCAAAAATTACAGCACTGTATAAGCAAGGTATACTCCACAAAAAAAGGCATCTAGTGGCACATGCCTACAATTTCAGCACTTAGGAGGCTGAGGCAGGAGTATCACCAGGCATTCAAGGCCAGCCTACAAAGTAAGACTATCTCAAAACAAAATGAGGCTCTGTAAACAAAATATACAGAACTGTACCCAAAAAATGGCTTGTAAGTCCAAGTGGCAGGTCATAAATCTGAACGGCCTACCTCAGTCATAAGTCTGAACAGTCATTAAACAAATAGGTCACTAAACAAGGAAAATCTGTATTTGACAAATACTTGTTGAACGATAATTATATGTAAGTTACCATGTTCGTGTCTGGAAGTTAAGTGGTTATGTTGGGAATATATAAACATATTCCTCATTTTCATGAAGGTTTAGTTTTAGTTGTGGAAAAAAGAATTAACAAGGAAGCAAAGAAAGAATGTAATTGTAGTTTGTAAGATGTGGTTAAAGGAGCAACAGAGATTTAGAAGGTGGAGGAAATCAGGACACAGGTAAAGAAATAAAAGCCAAAGTTCAACAGTAGTTTCAATGGGAGGAATGGGAAAAGGATAAACAAAAGTGAGGATTTAAAGGTCATTCCAAAAATTGCATGGCTTCAGCCACTGGTGAGGAGGAGAGGCTCATGATGAAATAAAAAATATTACTAATGGGCTGGGGATTTAGCTCAGTGGTTCCACCGCCTGCCCTGCAAGCTCAAGGACCCAAGTTCTATCCCCGGTACCAAGAAAAAAAAAGAAATATTACTGAAGTTTTGAAGAGCAAGTCTAGCATATATCATAAAACATGTGAAGTTTCAGATGACTACTAGCCATCCAAGTCAAAACATGAAGAAACTGGCTGAATATAAAACGTCTTATCTGGAAACAGCAATGTAGATTTCATCAACATATACAATTATTCTAAGTGGATGAGATTGTATTTGAAAACATAGAAGAAATGAAGGTATAGGCACAGGGCCTAGAATTTATTCTTTCCAACATATACAGTATCATAATTTGTTAAACCCACCCCAATGAACCAAACACTGACTATTGTAGTAGGTGTACATGCGGAGAACTGTATACGGACAAGCACCCAGAGAGATGAGGAAGGGTATGAGATCTACTTGAAAATTGCTAAGACAAGAGATTAAACATTTCCACTCACCCCAAAGCACCAGTCTCAATGCTTTTGCTGTTCATAACCCTAGAGATCAAACCTACAGCCTTGCATGTGCTTTCCACTGAGCTACCCCCACCCTGCATCCTCTAACCCCAAATTAAACGAGAGATTCTATAGTCAAGACTTAAACTAATGGCCTAGGTAGGTCACACTCTTCTATGCTCCCTGAGAAAGGAGCACTGATATGCAGCAAAATCTTAGCAGGCTTGGGTTATTCCATCCTTGCACATTCCCAAGAAGGCACTGGCCATGACTAGCTCTTCGAGATAGGCCTGAGTCTATAGAATATCAATTTTTATAGCAGCACAATTCATAATAGCCAAATCTTAGAAGCAGCCTATATATTCATCAACAGATGTGTGGTAAAGAAATTGTGGTATTTATGCACAATGTAGTACTACTCTGTCATAAAGAAGGGTAAACTTGAATCATTTGTAAGAAAATGATTATGCCTTGAGGCCGTAATGTTACATGAAGTAAATCAGATGCACTAGTTAAAACATCATATAGTTTCTCTTATATGGTAAACCCAGTAGATACAAATAAAGAGCAAAATGAAAGACAGACAATAGGAAAAATAGAGAGGAAGAAGTTATTATAATTTAGCATGGTCAATGTATCTAAAACTGTATCTTGATTTAATATAATTGTTTTATGTGTTTTATATGTTTTTGACCTATTAGTCTGGCTGTAAATCTGTGTTTAAGATAATTAACTTGATAAGGACTTATAAAATTAATAAATAAATCTGATGCTTGCAAAAAAAAAGAAAAAAAAATTAAATGGCAGTGGAGAAAAAGGGGGAAAAATTGAGATGTGCTATGTACATGTACCAATTCCTCACAATGAATGTAAACATGTACTCCAAACATGAGCTAATAAAATAATTTTTAAAAGATTCTGCTGAGATTCCATCTCACTCCAGAAAGAATGGATGTTATCATGAAAACAACAATCAATGGCTGTTATCAACAAATGCTGGCGGGGATGTGGGGGAAAAAGGAACCCTTCTCCACTGTTGGTGGGAGTGTAGACTGGTGCAACCACTGTGGAAATCAGTGTGGAGATACCTCAGAGAACTAGGGCTAGAGGTTCCATTTGACCTAGCTATCCCCCTTCTCAGTATCTTCCCAAAAGAATTAAGGGCATCATACCACAATGATATATGCACACCTATGTTCATAGTGGTACATTTTGAAATAGCTATATCTTGGAAACAACCCAAATGCCCATCAATTGATGAATGGATAAAGAAGATGTGTTTTTTTAAATATGCAATGGAGTGCTACTCAGCCATAAATAAGTATAAATTTGAGACATTTGTACCAAAATAGATGCACCTAGAAAAAAATTAGATGCACCTAGAGACCATACTCAAGTGAAATAAATTGGACATGCATATGTAAATATTGCATTGTTTCTCTGGTGTGAGAAACTGAAAGTGTAAAAAAGATCAAAATATATACTAGATAATGTGATATAGGAAGAAAAAGTTCAAATGGGAAGGAGCACTGGCGGGGGGGCGGGGAGGAAAGGAAGAAAGAGAAAAAGGAAAAAACGAGAAAAGAAAGATAAAATAGAAATAAAACTTTTGAAAATAAGGAAGCGAAGAAGGGTTTAAGGGAGGGGAGGAGGATGAGAAAAAAATAAGAATTAAGATATATCATGTACAAGTACAAATTCCATATGATGAATATGATCATGATGTATATCTACATTATACCAATAAACTTAATTGAAAATTAAAAATTCTTAGAAAGATTGTCTGTTTGGACATCTGGGATACTGATTAAGATGTGTTATGAGGAGCTTCTTTTTTATCATAGTTATTTCGTCTTCTGAAAGCTTCACTTATGTGTATGCTTTGATCTCTCCTCATACTTGAAGATTTTTCTGTTATGATTTCTGTAAAGATTTTTTATTTCATTTGTGTTGTCTTGTATTTTCCAAATGCAGTTAGTCTTAGTTTTGTTTTTGTGTTATCTAGTAACTTTGCAAAGAATTTTTCATGTTTTCTTATCATTTTTAAGACTTTTCTGAGTAAATCATGAATTTCCATTTTGTTCTTCATTTTGGACACCTTGTCTTCACACTCATCATTTCCGCTCTTTATAAATTATATAGATTTCTTCATCTCTGGAATTTCTGTTTGGTACCTTTTTGTGGCATATGTATCTTTGGTAAGTTTGTCACTCATGTTTTGAAACATTTTGGTCAGCTTTTCTGATTTTTTTCTTTCTCACATATCCACAATGATCAGTTTGTATGTTAGTTTTACCATCTTTTCAGTTATGTGGTCTTTGAATTTATAGAGTTTCTTTACTTCCTCATTAATCATTTCATACAGCTCACTATCTGGTATTTCCTTTCTTGTCTATTGGTGTCCCTCAGATCTGATATACCTTGAGACTACACTAGCAAGTGAATTAATCAGCCAGGCAAGCTTAGATATCACATGGTCTCTCTAATACGAGAAACCCAACATATAAATAAAGACCAAAATAAAAAAATAGATACTATGAAGTAGGGAGATCTTTTTCAAATGCAAAGGGAGAACAAGACATGGACAGAGGTGAGAAAGAAGGGTGGGAAAGGGGATGAAAAAAGAGAATTGGAAAAACTGGGAAGGGGACAAAGAAGGAAGGAGCAGGGAGGGAAGAATAACAGAATTAAGATGTGCTATGTCCATATACCAACTCCTCCTAATGAATGTAATAATTAGATACTAGCAACATGTACTGATAAAAAACATTTCTACAGGATTAAAAAACTCAAAGGACTTTTTCTCTTTTTGGGTCCATAGCCTTCAACCAGGTCTCAAGGATGGTGTCTGCTATCACCTGAAAGACAACATTACTCTACACAGCTTAGGACATGTTTGTGGCCACCCAAAAAGGGGAGCTGTGCCATCAGGCAGAACGAGTTTATGCCCTTTGGTTGTGAGAGTGAGAGGAGAGAGGGGAAAAAAAGAAAGAAAAAAGCTATGCATCCAAGTTCAAGGGATTAGAGGAGTGGAGAAGAAAAAAAGGAAATGTCTTTGGCTGGACTTACCTAAGTCATAATTTCAATGCCTCTTTATATCCCTGTCTCGCATTCCCCTGGGAAGACAGGAACCTCTATCCCTTCCTGTAATAAACTGACACAAGGGAAACAGCACTCTGGGAGTCTCGTGAGCTCTTTTAAAGAATTATTGAACCTAAGGGTGATTTGGGAACCCTGGTTTGCACATGAGTCAGAAGTAGTGATGGTCTAGTGTGAACCATGTCTCTTTACTTTCTCAGTTGCCCTGAAATTCCTCACAGAAGCATAGGTAGTAGATGCAGTTCAAATATGCAACAGTCAAAAGATTGAGTTTTAAACATTAAATTTTATATTTGTTCAATAATTACATGACCAATGAGTGTTGCATCTTTATTCAACATAAAATAGTATAGATAATTCTGCTGACCATTCTATGCAGATGGATGGAAAAGGTACATTGGCCTAAAAATGATAGAATAGGTCAGTTGAACACTCTTATGCTGTTGCTTTATTTGTGAGGGACTGTTATAAAAGTCTCTTTATTGTCTGTGGCATTTTTCTAAGACTTCCTAGCACTGTTAGGGTCAATATCCATAAAGTATTAGAATATTTCTATATCATTATTTCCAAATTAATTTGCATTCAGTTGTACAGATGAGTCCAGGGATTTCTGATGTAATTTATGACATCATGTTCTTCTTCTATTCCTAGCTCACTAGAAGACATTCTCAGAAGCTTTGTCTGATTCTGTTCTTCTGCCAGATACCTTAAAGTGCTGGTTTGGGCCGGGGATTTAGCTCAGTGGTTCCAGCACCTGTCTCACAAGTGCAAGGATCTGAGTTTGATTACCGGTAGCAAAAAAAAAAAATGCTGGTGCTTTGCTATCTGAAAATTAAGCCTTAGCTTGATTTGGGGTAGAAGAACTCAAGAAAGATTGGACTCCAGAGAGACACACAAACCTCCTTGCACATCCCTCGTAGATCAAGCCTGGATAATTCCAGCCTTCCCTGTGAGACCTTCTCAACCTTTAGGGATCATGAGAAAGTGAGAGTCCCTCCCTAACACATCAACAGTCTGCTTGAGAATACTCACAAGAAACTTCCAATTGGTTTTGCTAATGGGCAGCTGGGGAAAATGGTTCATACAGCATCTGTACCCCCAAAGCCTGCCCTGTCAATGCCAATAGAGGTGAAATTATAATTGCATCTCTGAAGGGAGATGAGGCCACAGAATCACAGGTCTTTTTGTGAGGGTCCAGCTGCCTCCCTCTTCCACAATGCTGGCTGTGAGGACCTTCCCACAGAGCCCAGGATCCTGCAGAAGGAAGGAATCAGGAGAGCACTTTGTATTGCAGTTTGACTAACAAGATTAGTAAGGAAAGAAAGTCTTAGCAAGTGTTCATTCATGCTTGGAAAAGAGATTCTGGGATGGAAAGTGATCCAGTGCAAAGGTAGATACTGCAGGGGAATATTTCTTAGCTACAACCTGAGTTAATAGAAGCATAAGTCTCCCTGAATGTATGTCCATCTCTGATGCTTCCTAATGTAATTTAATACAATCCTCAGTGAGGATAATTGTTGCTGAACAATCCCATCGATAGGAAAATGAAAAGGCAAAAAGTATGGGATCAAGAGATGAATGGAGGGGGAGGAATGGAAGGGAAAGGAGAAGAAAAAAGGAATTAAGGTGTGTTATGTACATGTACTGAATTCCCACAAGGAATGTAAACGTTATGTACTGCCCACATAAAAGTACTGAATTTCAGTTTATATGTGGAATGTGGCCAGACTGATAGTTCTTATGTAGGCTGCCCATGGTTTTTTTTCCTACTTATTTATTTACTTGGCAGTTTTTGCATCTATGAACTATAATCACTAGTACACTTGTAATTCTTTATATTATAGTGTTCCGGCTACAGAATAAGGAAACATAGCATAGTTTAGTTGAAAACAAATCACAGTATTTCTCACTGTAATTTTCAGAAGGGAGAAAAAGCCTCGGACCCACTTCTTTTTTTTTTCCCCCATTAACTTTACTGGTACATTTTAGGTATAAAATACAGTTACATTCATCATTGGGATCTTGTACCATTATATGAGTCTTTTGGTTCTTATTTTTTCCCCCTTCCCTTGCCCTCCCTTCACCCCCTCCACCCTTCCCTATTTGCAAAGACCTTGTTTCCATTTTTTTCCTCTTCTCATATT
>NW_004624832.1:3041055-3064714 GCF_000247695.1 Heterocephalus glaber | reverse complement strand
CCTAGGATACAAAAAACATGATATATAAAAGAAAAAAATTGATAAATGAGATTATCCTTATCCAGTTATTATTCTATCCCCTTTAACTGTGTGAATTAAATTAAAATCAAGGAGTAACCCAACATATGTTTATAGTGAATAACCTCTTCAATATAGCAACTTTACCCTTCGGAATGGGGAGTTAGAAGGAGTTGGGGAGGGAGGGATAGGTAGGTAGAAGGATAGTGGAGGGTTAGCAGTGAGGCCAGAGGATACAGAAGAGAGAAGGAAAAAGAAGAAAAGAAAAATAAAGAAGAAATCCAAATTAGGGCCAGAACAGGAACACAAAGGCAGATGAAGAACAATGTGGGACAGCAAGGGAGCAAGGGAGAGAGACCAAAAGAAAAGAGAAAAGAAAGAAAAAAGAGAAATATAAAAATTTTAAAAGAGTAGAAAAATAAAAAAAAATTAAAAATAAGAGCAAAAAATAGTGGTAATTTTGAAAATAACAAATAAAAGGTAAAAATGAAGGGCCTCCTTCAGGCTATGTCTCTGCTGTCACAATAGACAACGTGAGCAGCAGTGTGCAGATACAAGTCAATGAGTCTCAGCAAGCCAGTCACAGACCCATGAAATTCAGGCAGATTTCTGGCTGCAAGTCCCAAGCTGAGCTCCCTGTCCTCCTGCAGAGTTGAACTCTGCAAGGTTCTATTGCAGGTTCCAGCTGCCCTTCCCCTGAAGATAGTCCAGGTTCTGATGGGAGGTGAAGATCCCTCCAACTTACCAAGCATGGTGGTCTGGTGTGCCTTTATTGCAGAGATTCACTTCACTTTTCCAGTGGGGTTCAGTTTTCATCAGGGAGCCTGAGAGAGGCCCTCTCTCTGTTGTTCATTTCTGCAGCTCAAGACAATGGCCTTTATGTCCCCCTGTGCCTCTGTAGTGTGGAGTCAGGTAGCTGCACACCCAAGAGGCCAGAGGCATGGCAGGGGTGGGTGTTGTTGCAGGTGCCTGTGTGGCTATGCTGGTAGGTGGTTGGCATGCCTGAGGGTCCTCGCCATCTCCTGGTCGCAGGTAGGCATGGCGAGCCAGACGGAGCAGGGCTCCAGTCAACAGGAAATTTTGAAAACCCACAATGTTATCAAATTTATTTAATGATTTTCTGTATATGGTATATCTGAGTCAGGATAGTCAGTGTGTAAACCATTTAGATTTGGGCTCATCCATTATCACATCAGACAGTTGGCCCCTCTACTGCCCTGTGCCAAGGGCATAGTAAGCAGGCTTGGAGGCAGAGAGTGGGCATGGCCAGGGTCTGGATTCCACAGGCTTGTAGTTGTTTGGGGCCAATGTTTGGAGCCATCAGGTCCATGCCATGCAGGGGTGGTTTATTTCTGCCTGGTGCACAGGGGCAGAATCCATCCCCAAGATGTTTGGGAGTGGGGTTCGAGTGTTCACCATCAAAACTTGTGTTTATTAATTAATTACAAGAACAATAATGGACTCTATGTTTCTCAGCATAGAGTGGTGTAGATAATTCTACATTTCACTGTTGTTGGATGGAACAGTTACAATTGGCTTATGTGCTAGTTAATAAAATCAATAGAATTTGCTAGCTGAACATACTCATGCTGTTGTTTTTATTTGTGAGGTACTAATCTATGTATCTCTATTTCTTCTGTGCAGAATGTTCCATTTAGACCTCTTATCATTGCTGGGGTCAATTTTTGCAGGTTATTTCTCTGAGAAGTTTTCTGTACCATCATTTTCAAATTAATTTTCATTCAATTACACAAATGGCTCCAGTGAATTCTGATGTACTTTATGACATCATGTTCTTCCTTTTCCTCTTCCTTCATTAGAAACTTTTCTTAGATAGCTTGTCTTATTCTGTTTTTCTGCTAAATACTTGAAATTGGTTCCACTTAGAGATCTGTATGGTAAATGAGCTTGATTTGGGCTAGAAGAAATCAGGGAAAGCCAAAATCCAGTGAGAAACACACACCTTTCTGCAACTGTCACATAGATTAAAGTTTGAGTCTTCCACCAGCTTCTGCATGAGGACTTCTCAGCCTTCAACGGTCATGTACAGGTAAGAGTCTTTCCCAAACACATCTACAATTTTCTTGAGTACATTCATAAGAAACTCATAATTGGTTTCATAAATAGTAACTGGGGAAAAAGTTTTCAGAAATGTTTCAACTCCCCAGGCGAGTGCTGTCAAGCCACTAGAGGTAAAATGATAATTGCTGTCCTGGAGGGAAGTGAGGTTACAGAATCACAGAGCTTTTTCTGAGGGTCACGCTGTCTCACTTTCTCAGGAGGGTGGCCGTCATGACCTGAACCCTAAGCCCTCCAGCCTGGCAGAGGGAAAAAATTGGGTGAGCACTTTTAATTTTTGTCTGAAACAGAATCGGAAAGGAAAGTAAGTCCGGGGAAGTTGTGAATTCCTGGGAAAGAGATTCTGGGATAGAAATAGAACCAGTGCCAAGGTAGATACTGGACAGAAATATTTCTTAGCTGTAACCTGAGTTAAAAAAAGGAGCAATGTCTGTGAATTCATGCCAGTTCATGATGGCTCCTAATGTAATCTACTACAACACTCACTGGAAAGCATTGCTGAAAATCCCAGTGATAGTGAAATTTGGTCTGAAAGTGCTTAAGGATGTAGTAATAAAATCCATCTGCTTACAAATCAAGTATTTGTGAATACAAATATAAATCTGTATTTACAAATCAGACTAAAATACCAGTACTATTATTGTAGGTTCATTTATAATGACTTCATATCTGTTATAAAGATTATTATGGAATGTAAGAATCACAGAAACAAGGATGTGAATGTTTGTAGAATAAAAGCTGTTTTTATGTACTCTATAGTTATGACACTATGAGTAGACACAAGAAAAGCGTCTCTACTGAGATATCCATGATTGATAATTGTGAGATTGCTCTTCCTTTTTTAACTTAGGAGCACAACAGTTAAAGGAAAGAGAATATTAAAATTATGAGTGTTTCCCAGGTGTAAGTATTTTATGTCATTTCATCTGATTTAATAATATTTTAATGTTAATCTCAAGCTCATGATTAATTTTCCTTGTTTTAATACATACAAAGCACAAGGCTTCCCACTTCCATATTGTATTTACATGGGTTTCTTATACTTCAATGGCTTCCATAAATCTTCCTTCATTAATAATAGTTTCACTTAATCTATGAATTGGGAAATATTAGAATTTAACTTGAAATAAGTAATGACTTAGTTTTTTTTCAATTTTTATTTTTATTAGTATATATTTACAGTGCACAATAATTATGCCCCTCCTAAGGAGTTGGTACCTGTACAAACCACATCTTAATTCTTTTTTCATCATCTTCCACTCCCTTCCTCCCTCCATCTGTTGGTTCTCTTCCCTTTTGCAAAAGATCTATCTCCTTATTTCTTATGATCTATATTTCATTTTACTTTTTATTTTCAATGTTACACTATTTCATCAAATATTAGTATTTAATGTTTCATAGTTTAGAGACACAGTAGTAGAGTCCAATAATTTTTGGTAGATAACATATTTTTTCTTGGAATGATAAAAATGAGTATTTCTATAGCCAAAGTAAATATCAAGTTACTAATGGATTTATTAATTCCAACTTGGATATGTGACAATTGCATCTAGATTTAACTTAAAAATAGAACACGACATTTTATTAAGATCTCTGAAATTTTATTTGTATATGATATTGCCCCATAGAATAAACCTTTACACCAAAGTGAAAAATTTTGTGACCAAAATGATACACTAAAACGCCAGCAATGTAAATGAAATGTCAAGTTATTAAAGCAAACTGAAGATAGATCTAGATTGTTTGAAAACATAGCTGGCATAGCTTCCGTGTAGCACAGAATGTACGTGACTGTCTTTGCACCCAGCCTAGCCATATTCAAGTGCCTTGAGACTCTTCAAAGTGTAGAATGTGATTTCACTGTTTACAAGGTCTCTCTCTTCTGAAAATACAAATAATGCCATTGTCCACATTGTATAGTTATCAAGTCACAGAAGGTACTGTGTACAAGATCATGAGAGAAATTCATATATGGTTAATACTACTTGCAGTTTATACATCTAACTTTTAAAAGCCTATTAACAAAATAAAAGCTTAAGTAATATTCCTCAGTGAGAATGCTGGATTGGGATTGATAAGAGAAACGCGGCCACACTGCATGTTTCTAGGCAGAATGCCCTAACTCTGGAGACAAATATCAGTTACCAGAGAGGAGAAGAGTGACCACCATGGATTTCACAATCGGAATGGTATGCTTATCTGAGACTATGAAGAGAATCCTGGGCATTCTTTCTTCTTTACCATAATCTAATCCTTTTCTATGTTGATTTCAGGTTGAAGCACATATCCATGACTGTTAAGCACTAAATACAGTCATGTCTCAGGCATTCTCTTTAAAGGTATGTGCAAGACCATGGCTACTTTTAGACTCAAGAATTTCCTCAAAGATTTTCAGTAAAAGGATAGATTCCTTTACCTTCACACAGCTGACAGGCAGTGTTCATTGCCACAATCTTCCTCTTGAGCCTGTCCAGACATTTCAAAAAGCCCCAGGAATTCCAGGTGGGTACAATTTAAAATAAGGCTTCCCAGTACACTGGGTTTTCAGTTGTCCATTCCTGGCCTCTGTGTATTCTGGTGTAATTTTTCTGATGTAAGTGGTTGTCAAGTGTGGCTACAAAAACATCATAAAGAAAGAAGCCTTAAGATTCTGTTCTGCTGAACATTAAGATGCATTCACAACTGACAATGTGAATTCTTGTCATTACAATAATATTCTCAGTTGGAGAAGAACATTTGTGCCTTTTCTAAGTCACTACCCCCAATAGTATAGATCTGTTATGTGTAGGAGTAGACTTGTAAGGACATAAGTTTGTATTTATACTTACATGTAGGAGATTAGGTCACATTTACCTGTTTTATTCTTTATATAAATGGAACCATATAGAAGGGTTCTTTTGTATTTAGCTTTTGTAATCTATAAGATTTATGTGGCTATGCTGATGACATTTACTAGCTTTCATATATAGGAGTACATTCTGTTAATATTGAACCATTAATTCATTTATTCTACTGTGGATGGGCAAGTATGGTGGTCTTCAGTTTGAAGTGGTCATGATTATTATTGGCATACCAATTCTGGAATTTGTCTTTGGAGTTATAAATGGAAATATGCTTGAAGACATATGCATAAGAATGGGATTGCTGGCACGCAAGTTTATTTCTCTTGTCCTTATGAACGTAACAAGATTTTTCCAAAATGTTTAAAAAATATTAATGCTCAGTATAAGAGACTTGTAGCTCATCTACATCTGTGTCAATATCTGCTATTTCCTGCTATTTTAATTTTAGATTTCTAGTTAGCGTGTAAGGATACCAGGTACTGGTTCCAAGAAATACACTGACGTATTTTTGTATCCACTAATGTCATTTATGAAGTTTCAGTTGAAGCATTTTGCCTGTTTTTATCCTTTTTGAGTTTTTAAAGAGTTCTTCACATTGATACTTGTCTCTCTCCTTTTCAACCCTTCTCTTGCCTGTTTTTTTTCCACCCTCACTCATGGTTTCTCTGTGTGTGAATGAGATTTGATGAGAGCAGCTCTAAAATTAGTATCATCAAGTTTGACACTTGGTTAATGTGTTCTATGCTATTTAATAATTTTAATAATAGTTTCATTAATTTGTTTAGTAATTTTAATACCAATAATGATAATAATTTAAATAATAATTTTCTTATATAACACCACACAAAGAATCTTTTGGTCATTTCAGAAATGTCACTACTTGTCTTTAAAATTTACATCAGAAATCCAGTTGGAATTGAATCGCTGTACTGTGCTGATACTGACAGAATTTGTCTCTTTCTTTCCACTATGATTACCAGTTTCTTCTTGAAATGCTGGTTTATGCTTTCTTTCCATTTGCTCTCACTTTTCATTGCTTCTGCCAGGTTAACATTACCTCATCCTGATCCAGATGATTCCAAGAAATAACATACTGATTATCCTTATCAATATGTACATTTAGACGTCTTTGAAAATCCTGCAGGAGCATACAATGAAAGTTGCTCTTGGTGTCAAAAGAAACTCTTTTTTTCTTGTATGTTGCCCAGACTGGCATCAAACTCTTAGGCTCAACCAACCCTTCTACCTCAGCCTGGCTGGACACAAAAATCTGCAGTGAATCCTCTTGCACAGAGGAACAATTGTTGCTATTATTTTTTTTAAAAGGGTGATGAATAAGACAATGTCTTCCATGGATATGGCAATAGGAATAATGCTCTTATCACAGACTACAGTTGGAATTCTTGGTAATTTCTCTCTTCTTTACTATTATCTAGTCCTTTACTATCAAGGGTGCATATTAAGGCCCACAGATTTGATTCTCAAGCACCTGTTTATAGCTAACACCTTTGTCATTCTCTCTCAGGGAGTTCCCCATACAATGTCAGCTTTTGGGTTGAAACATTCCTTCAGTGACTTTGGCTGTAAAGTCATTTTGTATATTCAGAGGGTGGGCAGAGGTGTGTCAGTTGGTACCACCTGCCTCTTGAGTGTCTTCCAGACCATCATGATCAGCCCCATGAACTCCTGTTGGAAAGATCTTAAGGTGAAAGTCCCAAGGTACATTGAATCCTCCATTTCCTTATGCTGGGTCCTGTATGTGGTGATAAGTTTAATTTTTCCTGTGTATATATATGCCAAATGGAATAGCAAAAATATAACAAAGGACAAATATTTTGGATTCTGTTCTACTGCAGGTAGTGACAAAATCACTTACTCAATATATACAGTATTATTTGTATTCCCTGAAGTTTTATTTTCTGTGCTCATAATCTGGGGGAGTGGTTCCATAATTTTCTTTCTCTATAGGCACAAGCAGCAGGTTCAATACATTCGCAGCACTATGGTTTCCCTCAGATCCTCCCCCGAGTCTAGAGCTACACAAAACATCTTTGTCCTGGTGTGCACATTTGTGATTTTTTACACTCTCTCCTCCCTATTATATATTTATGTTGCTTTCACGTATAATCCCAGTGTGTGGGTGATGAACATCAGTGCTCTCCTTTCTGTGTCCTTTCCCACGGTCAGCCCCTTTGTTGTCATGAACCGAGACCCCACTGTACCTAGGCTATGCTTCATCTGGATAAGAAATACAAGAACTTCCTAAGCATAAGCATGCAAATTATATACATTTTCACAATATTCAGTTGTTTTGTATGCATCACCCTCAAAACATGAACACAGAAATATATGAGAGTCACTTGTCTTTGTAAGGTAAACCGTCATTGGCATTGCAATTTCTTTAGCTGTTTAAATGTCAGTTCTACTCGGTACGTAAGATTGAATAAAGCAGATCACTTTTGGCTTCTTGGAGGGCATCCTGTTGATAATAATCCCAATAAATGTTGTTTGAGCAAAATTGAGTGAATTAGGCTCCCGTCATTCAAAGTCAGTTTAGTCACAGTGGTGACCAAGTGTTGTACTTAAAGACAAGTTTACCAGAAACACAATGAAGAAATGAACGGTGGATATTGTTGGAAGACAGTTCTCTGTGGCTTTCTCACATGTGTTGTGTTAGCCGGCTTGCCCATTGCTGGATACAATACATGACACTAGCAACTTGAAAAGAAGTTTAATTTGGCTCCCACTTTAGGAGAATGGAGCTCATGATCAGCTGTTTCCAAGGCAGATCCAGATGGTAGGAGGCATGGCAGAGAAAAGCTGCTCTCCTCGTGGCAGCCGGGAAGCAGAGAGACGGGAAGAGCCAGGGAGGGGGACACACCATCCAAAGGCACACTCTCGGTGACCACTTCTTCCAACCAAGCTTCACCTTCTCACAGCACATTTAGCTATGAACTTTTAAGTCATTAATCAATTGATGAATATCATCTCCTCTGATCCACTCACCTTCCCAAAAGTACCTCCTTTTAAAATGTGAGACTGTTTGGAAAATTATTGATCTAAGCTATAGAATTTATTTGTATCTTGTGGACAGCTTCTGTTCTAGACTGTCTGCTTTGGATATTTGGCACAAAAAGTGTTTTGGAAGATAAAGATAGTATCAACATATGGAATAGTGGACAGAATTGTTTACTGTAAAAGGGAATGCACATAATGTCTTCCTCTCAGGAGAAGGGCATGAGAGCTTTGTTCCAGTTCTTTTAAAAAATTTTTTTAAATTTTTAAAATACTTTTTGGTACTGGAGAATGAACACAGGACCTTGCGCTCGTAAGGCAGGTGTGGTGCCACTGAGCTAAATCCCTGGCCCTCCAGTTCTTTTTGTTTGTTTGTTTGTTTGTTTGGTATCAGGAATCGAAGTCGGGTCCTTGCGCTTGTGCAGCAGGCGGCTGAACCACTGAGCTAAATCCCTGACACCCTCCAGTTCTTTTTAAAAGATTAATTTTTCTATCCTCAGGATCCTCAGTTGTAACAACCTGTCATTGTACATGTAGCATTCACCTAGGCTACTACACACTTTCAGAGTTAGAGTTTTTCTCCAGAAAGGGAAGCTGATACAATCGTAAAGTTCTTGAGGCTTGATGTTACGAGTTACAAAAGCCTTTTTGTCTAATCTGGGAAATTTATGTCTTGTGCCATAATCCGTGAGGGGGTTGAACATAATTACTCAGAGTTTCTGAAAATAACCACAGCTATGATTCAAAACTAGACAGTGAGATAAACAGATTTAAAATTCTCCTAATTACAATAAATTTTATTAACTAGAGCAATGTGTATTCTTGGGAGAACTAAGAGCCTAAAACATAATGAAGAACAGAAGTATCTTGGGCAGGTAAAAATATGGGAAAAATGACAGCCTAATGAAAAGGAGACTGCAGAAGGAGAGGGACAAGATCTGAGAAGCCTTATGGGCTCAGCAGCCTGGAGGGACTTTGGAAGGAAAACTGTCATTATCAGAGAATATTAATTGGTTTACCATAGGCTGCTCTGGTATCTCTCTGCCCTATCTCTCTTATTTATAATGTCTTCTAAAGTCACTGAGTTTTTCTGTGAAAGTAGATGTTTGGGGGAATATTTGAGGGAGCTTGAGTTGTGCATCTTTGCTTATTCAAGGCAAGGACTAATTTCATGGGGAAGGCTAAGTTGCGCATAGAGGAGATTCTGCCACCGTAACCCTCTATTAGGCCATGAAGTGATAGGGTAAAAGCAAAAACTTCAACAGCTAAAACTATACCCGAGTACTGGTTTATGTGTGGAGTAAATCATTTTCCCTTGCGTCTGATAAGAGAAAGGAGATGGCATAAAAAGACCCCAGAGAGGGGAGCAATGGAGCTGCTCTTTGGGGTTTGGAATCTGCTACCCTACACAGTGGAAGATGGGTATGTTCCAAGATCCTCAGTGCACTCTGGAAACTGCAGATAGTACTGAACTCTCTGTATGCAGGAAATGGGGAAGCATATGTCGCCAGAACCTCTGCCATGGGTCCTGGCCTCCTGTGAGCCACTACAGCACAAAGCAAATTAAGGAATAGACAGGAAACAAGACTTAGAGTAAAGAAGCTGGGTCTTGGGACCTGATTAGGGCTGCTCTGGGCAGCAAAGACAAAGGCCCCCAAGCACAGCCAGTATTTATTAAATACAGTTATGGGAAGGAATAAGGAGCTGGGTATGCTTTCAAGGTATCTAGTGAAATACTGCTGAATACCTGGCATGATGGTGCCAGGCAGGGCTGTTAGAGAGTAAGCGCTGCTTTTCTTGCTTGGATAGAACAAATAGATACTGGGACCAGAGCAATTAGCAAGCAACCCATCAGGTCAGTGAGAAGCCATAATTCAGGGGGAAGAATTTTAACTGGGGTCACACTGACCTCAGCTGCACATAACTCATCAGAGTCCTGCCACTTCACAGACCAACCCCTAAGTTCCATGGCAGCCTTTGGGGGAGGGGTTATACTCACCCAGTCTTCTATCTGCCATGCCCATTTGAGTCATGTAGAGCTTCGATCTGACTCCTGATATAAAATAATATAGCTGAATTATGGAAAACAAGAAGCAGGTGCCACTAATATCCCGCTAGTACTGGGCAGGGATGTCTGGTACATCTGTATACTGTATTTTCTTATACATATTACATACATAGGGTACATTTTAATTTGTAAATCAGGCACAGTAAGAGAATAACTGCTGTTATTAGTGGTAAAATGTAACGATAAAAACAATACATAATAAAAGTACTGTGAAATTGCTCCATGTCTCTGGTATTTTCCACATATGATGTGGAACAAGAGGACATGGATAAAGTAAGCCAATCTTGGATAACAATGAACTGTGGCAGATATAGAGTGTAAGAAAAGGAGATGACATCTGAGGTTGGGGTGACAGACATAGAGAGGGATGAGAAAATAAATACAGGAAAAATGAAGGATTTGAGGAAGACAGTGGGTATGAATGAGTTGAAGGGCTGGTCAGAGAAAGGCTAAAGCTATAGAGTTGTAATGTAACTGGGAGAAAGCCTGGTTCATGTAATAGTTAATAAGCCCAACAATTCAAGAGCGGAGTGAAGAAAGAAGAAAGAGTGGTCAAAGAAAGGAAACA
The DNA here is from genome assembly GCF_000247695.1 of Heterocephalus glaber. The sequence goes on along the minus strand of NW_004624832.1, from coordinate 3,054,123 downwards.
TGGGAGATTTGCTAACAAAACAGCTTCTCGGCTCCAGGTAGTTGAGCATTACAGACGTAGGATGGGATTCATGAGACAAAGGGAAAAAATACTCATGTCATTCTAAAAATAGGCAGAGGTCTTTCAGGTATTCTGTTCTCACTGCCTTTTTCTCTTTTTCTGGTGTGGTGTTTCTGGTTATGGTACCCTGAAGGTGTTTTTAGCCCAAAGTTTAAGGTCACAAGGAGAGAAACACAGTTTGAAGACAAGATGCCAAATCTTTTTTATCTCACCGGAGTCACCCTATCTGCAGGCCTCATGAAAGTGTTTCTGCAAAATCAGCTTTCAAGTCCTTAAAAGGCAACCTAAGTATCTATTATCATTACAATCCACAATACAGAAATACTATCCACAACAGAGCTCGTGAGAGACTAAACCATATATTGTTACCAATATTTGACACCAAACCGAATCTTTTCTCTCTCTCAGAATTGTGGAAGCAATAATAAGACTGATTTCCAGTTGAACAGTGAAGGAAACTTTAATTTTGGACAAAAATAGGAGAAATGGGAGATAAACTGACAAATCAACTTCTCAACCCAGTGGGAGTTGGGAGATTATCGGGTTAAAGAAACAAGGAGGGAGAGTAGGCTAACAGAATGGGAATATTTATACCTTTTCTAGAAATTATCAGAGATTTTCTGGAATTTGGGACAGCACATGTTCCCCTCCTTTTAGTCCCCATCGGCAATTGTCAACCGTCATGTCCGTGGATTGTGCGCGGTTCAGCCTGCATGTGGCATTCCAGGAGATAAACATTGTGGTCACTTTGGCAACCATTTTAGATCCAGCTGGCATTAGTCAGGCCACTTGAAGGGGACTCTCTGTTCTTCAGGGATCTTGTCTTCAAAGATAAACAAGATTAGGGGAAGTAAACATTTAACAAGGTCAAGAAGGCAATAGAAGATACAGCTGTGTGATGTCGAAAAGTAGTAATTTTTGTATCAACCAAGAGTGGGGGAACCTAGAGAGTTTATTTAGATTTTCCTTGGTGACAATGAGGAATGGATCGGATCGGGGGCATGCATTAGGTCCAGAGAGGATCGAGGATGCCCGGAGGTTGAGCACTGTGGCATTTGAGGGTATGGGGCAGAGGGGACAGGGAATGAGTTCAGATATGGGGGCTGGGATCAGATGCAGGTAATGGGGAAGGAAGACACTGATGATGGCTTTTGCAAAACTGACTGAAGGCGAGGAGGGTGTGACTGGTCCTTGGGATAAGGAACACCAGGATGCACAGCAGAAAGGTGACAGGATGAAGGGGGCACCCCACAGACTAGAAGGGTTAGTGGAAGTGAGAGATGATGGAGGTTTAGTGGCCCAAGAGTGGAAAGACGGAGCAGGTAGCAGGACACTTTGCAGACAGCGACCCTCATGGATCTCCCGAAGCCTTCTCTGACCCCAGAGCTGCTTCTGTGGCAGCAGTACCCTACCTTTTTAGCACTAAAGACTCGTTTACTAGAAGAAACTTTTCCCACGGATTGGGGGTGGGGGCAGCTTTCAGGATGATTCAAAGGAGTGTGCAACCGAGATACTTCACCAGTGCAGTTCGGGTAGGGTTGGCTCTCTTATGAGAATCTAATGCCACCACTGAGGTGACAGGAGGTGGATATCAGGTGGGGATGTGAGCAATGGAGAGCTTCTGTAGGTACAGATGAAGTTTCCCTCCTTACTGAAGATCCATCTTTCCATCTTCTGGATCTTGCTGGAGGGACCTCTGTGAACGCGACGGCTGCCCTTGCTCACAGCCTTCCTCTAGAAACGGCCATTATTAAATGTGCACCGAGAACAGCAACTCAGCTTCTCCAAGATTCAGAATCCAGACCCTGGAAAACCCGACAGGGGGAAGAAAAACAGAACAGAAATAGTTCCTCAGGAACCAAAAAGGAGCATGTAGGAAAATTCAAAGCTACAGAAAAATCGAAGAGACAGAACACAATACAGGGAAGGGGAGAAACTTCTTTACTATTATCCAATCCTCTATTACAAAGAGTGTACATTAAGGTCCACAAATGTGGTGCCCAAGCATCTGTTTATAGAAAACTACTTCTTTTTGGAAGAAATAATGTTTGATAAAATATTTTATATTTATCTTAAAATCTTATATTTCAAGTCTGTTTAGAATGGACATATTAATATATAGTCTGATGTTGATAATGATTGCAGTTTTCCTTTCTCCAGCATAACTAAGATAAATTTCCAGTTTTATGGAAAATATTGGATTTTGCTTTCTTTCTGTATTCTCTCACTTGTCATTTCTCCTTCCAGGTTAACATGGATTCATGCTTGATGATGACTCAGCCCCCAAATACACTGGAAATTCTCTCCATCTCCTCTTATTTCCTTAAAAATTTACACTCCCACAAAAGAAACTACCAAAGTAAATTTTGGCGTCAGTTCTTCAAAATAAGCCTTACTCAGGGGATTGGTCATCACTATAATTTAGAGGAAAATGACAGAATAGCTTTCAAGGATTTGGCCATAAGAATGTTCTTCTTATCCCAGACTATCATAGGAACTCTGAGCAATTTCTTTCTTCTTTACCATTATACTTTATCACAATGAAAAGAGGTTAATGTTTGTAGATTTGATGCCGAGGTACCTATTTATAGCCAACTCCTTAGTAATTCTTTCAAAGGATTTCCCCCAACAATGGTAGCACTTGGGTTGAAATATTTTTGTGAAATGAATTTGACTGAAAACTTGCATGTTGAGACGGGAGGCAATGGTGTGTCAGTTGCTGCAATCTGCCTCTTGATTGTCTTCTACACTACAAAGGTCAGGAACATCAACTCCTGTTCATAGGATCTTAAATTTGGGGGGTCCACTGTACCCCAAGATATCAAATTAGTATATTATTGACATATCTCTATATACATAATTCACAAGAGTTTAGCTACACAAGCAAACTTGGTAGCCATAACACTGATGAATAGTTAAAGAAAATGTGGTATTTGTACACAATTGGGTACTGTGCCATAAAGAAAGGTAAAACTGAGTCATTTGCAGGAAAATGGATGCACTTTGTGACCATAACGTTGAATGAAATAAACCAGACACAAAGTTTAAATATCACATGGTTTCTCTGATATGAGAAACCCAAAATATAAATAAAGAGTAAAATAAAAGATAAATAAGAAAGAGGAAGATAGATCTTTTGTGAAAGGAGAGATGGTGGGAGGGAGGAGGATGAGGAGGGGAGAGGGATGAGAAGAGAATTTACATGAGTTGCGTCCCTGTACTGACTCCCCATGATGGATGTGGACATTATGTGCTGTGGACATGAACTAATAAAATAAAATTTAAAAGGAGAATATTGCCTACAAGCAAGGGTTCAATGAGATTCTTCTGTTTCTCTGCCAGTTTCTCACATAGGACAACTTCTGCTCTTGCCAGGCCTCAGGGATCATGAAAATGTTAACGCCTCTTTCATAACTTTAATGTTTCTTTGGAGATACTTACAAGAAAGTTGTAACTGTCTTTGTTAATGAGCAACTGTGAAAAAAGTTCTTCAGATGTCCTTGTTTCCCCAAGCCTCCAGTGTCACTGCCAACACAGGTGAAGTAGTGATTACAGTTCACAGGGGAGGGGAGATCACGGATACATAAACCTTTATCTCAGGGCCTGCTGCCTCCCTCACCTGCAGTGGTGGCTGTCACGAGCATCACACTGAACCTGACCTCTTCAAGAAGTCAGGTGAGTATTCTGTATCTCAGCTTGACTGGTAGAGTCAGCAAGGAAAGAGTGTGAGTCAGCACTCAGGTCAGGATCAGGTATTCTGGGGCAGAAACAGACTAAGAGCCAAGGGAGACAAGGAGGGAAACAAGGCTTTCATTGTGTGCTCAGCTAGACAGAGGGATGAGGGTCTCAGAACCCATGCCAACTCCTGGTGGCTTCTAAGGTAATTGAAGCTGTACTGTGACTGAGGGTTCGTGAATTATCACCATGATAAAGAAATACAGCTTCATGTGCTTAAGAATCATAGTACTGAAATATGTCTGTTCTTCCTAGAACTTACAGTGAGTGATTTTTAGTACGTGTATCATGCCTTTATGCTAGGCGGAGTAGGATGCCATTATAAGAATTGTCTGTGTGCAGAAAACAGGCGTATGCATTTATTTCTGGAGTCAGAACATGTTTTAAATAATGTAGCCCTGTGTATTGATACACACAGCAGAAAGAGTAGTTGTAAACTCCTGGAGACACCTTGCTCTGATGACATTGGGGATACTGCTTTTTCCTTGAAGTTAGGGAAACACCATTTAATGAAAAATAATTCTGATATTTTGTGTTGCAGATAACAACTGTCAGAATCAAATATATCTTGCATTACTTTTTCTGATTTAAAAAGGTCTATATATCCTTTAAAAATATCTTTCACTGAAGTAAGAGTATGTCTCATGGCATCTATTCTCAATGGTAACCACCATTCCACTCTGTTTCTAAATCCATGTGTAATTTAGGTTACACATATAAAGGAGATCATCTAGTATTTGTCTTTGATTGCATTATTTCACCCAACGTAAGATCCTTGAACTTCATCCATTGGAGAATTTCTTTTTACAGGCTGAATAATATTCTATTGTATGTATATAACACATTGTCTTTATCCATTTCTCCTTCAGTGGAAAGGAAGGTTGCTTCCTCTTATTGGCTATTGTTACTAGTAGCTAAAATGAACGTGGGAGTTCTAGTATCACTGTGTGATCTAGATTTCAATTCTCTTGCATAAATACCCAAAAGGGAGATTGCTGGACCAGCTGGCAGGACTCTCTTCTTTGTGGAACATTCATAATTTTTTCCAGAGTGTCTGTTCCCGAGGACAGTGCATGAGATTCCAATTCTCCACATCTTTTCCACTCTTGTTTCATATCCATTATGAAACCTTTAGTTTTGCTTTGCATTTCCCACACCTTTAGTGGTGTTGAATGTGGTTGTGTATACCTGTTGGCCATGTGTATATCTTTCTTAGAGAAACCTGTATCCAAACGTTTAGCCCACTTTTAACCAGCTACTGGGTTTTTGTTTTGGATTTTTCTGTTGAGCTGCAGAAGTTTATTTCTTTATGATTTCAACATCTACAATTGTTAAAATTTCAGGCTCTCCAGATTCCATTTTACCTATATCTCTTGTATTTTAATGTGTTTCATACATCTTTTTTCCTTGTTGACTGTTGCACTTAACACATACATTAAGAATTGAGTGATGCTAAATACTCAGAAATTAGCAATAAAATAATTTCTAACTTATGATATTTTAATACATTTTAGTTTTATGTGTCATGGTTTAGGAGTAGAGTAATATTACTGAGTAAATTCCTTAATAGATATCCTGCTATTTTTTGTTCTAGAATCTCAGCAAATGAATCTTTCTACTAATAAAATGATGTTGAGCTGATTTTGCATCAATAAATTCATCATTAAATTGTTTATGGAGTGATTTCTTTAGGATTAAAGTATAAAAGTGCATCTATAGTTATGAAGTCCTTAAAGGCTTCATATTCAATTCTGAACTATAAAGTCAATATTTACATAGAAATGCAAACGTTTTATATCAAAATTATTTTAAGTGCTGATGATGTAATATGAAATGACAAGATATAAAAACAAATTACAGTCCTGGGTAATTTGAAAACCTAGGCGGCCTGTTTGTCACTGTGGCATAGCAGTTAGTATCCTGAGCATACCCCTGGCTAGCCTCCTTGGGTTCAAGTCTCCACTCTACCACTAATTTAGGCAGATCACGTAACCTCTTTGCATCTGAGTTCTCTTTGCTTTTCAGGAAAATTATGCAAATCAATATATCATGCCATTAAGAAAATTAATTAAAGTATTGTAAGTACGGCATAACGGCCACAAGTCATGTAGTTCAAGTACAACGTAGATATTATGTATTCAATGATAGAAAGCCTCTTATCAAAACACAAATTTACATAAATTTTTCTCAATGAGAATGTTAGAGTTCAGTTGATATGATCCATGTGCCATGTAGGACACTCTGGTGTGAAGATCCGTGTCACTTACCGAGAACCAGCAAAATAGCCTACAAGAATCTGCAGTAGGCAAGGTGTACTCACCCTAGAATGTGGTTGGAACCCTGGGGAATTTCTTTCTTTGTAACCATTCTGCTTTCCTTTACATAGCTGTTAAAACCCCGAATATAGCAACCTCTTGCTCATTCTGTTTTAAAGTGTCTCCAAGATGCCCCTCTGTACTCAGCACCAGGACACCTGCATGTTTTAGGCTGCAGGATTTCCTCAAGGTCTGGAGGTTCAAGCTTTCCGTCTGTCCTCACAGATTTGCACAGTATGTGCACTGGCATAACCTGTGTCTTGAGTTTCTGGAGCCATGGTGATGAACCCCAGGAAATCCAGAAGTTTAGAATTTAATATAAATTCTCCCCATTATAAATGTTTGCCCATTTTAATCTACTGTACTCTGTATTATTTGTATTTTTCTAGTTGGTGTGTTTGTGATACTTAATAATTACTTTCCTCTTAGGGAATTGATACTTATACATATCACACCTTGGTCCATTTTACTTACCAATTCTTCCCTGGTCCTCCCCTCTACTTCGTTCCCCAGATCTTAGTTTCATCACTTTTTATTATGTTTATGATTGCCAAAGGACACAGCAACATCTCAAGTCAAAAAAAAAAAAAGACTTGGAGTACTATTCTGCTGGATCCCCCAACAAAAATCAGAGTCAAATTACACACCATTAAAAAAACAGAAACAAAAGATGCACAGCATTGCCATAGTTCTAGGAAGTGTCGCACAAATATCCCGTTGGGCATCATCCCCTGCGCCTGTTGCCGTGTGAGTTTCACCCTGTCCAGACACATGTGGCGGGTCACACATATTCTTAGCACTAACATTTCTTCCCGGTAATTATTCTGACTTCTTGGAGTGACATGTATGTGTAAAGAATGAAAGAGTCATTTCAGCTTGTAAGGGCACAGCCCAGTAGAATTTCACAAATGAAACACAGTTCTCTGTGTAACTGATAGACCAAGAAACACAGTATCATCATTTGCCTGAAGCTCCATTCTATCTCCTGTAGGTAGCTAACCTTGAGGTTATAGTTGTTTTGCATATATTTGAGGAGTGGAGCAATAAAATATAGGTTTACATCATTTCTCACATTTAAGGTAGTATATCACTAATGTCTGATACTTTAAATGGACTCAGTGAAATCTTTCATATTTGTCATTTATTTGTCTTTCATGAGAGTTTTGGGAAATTCTTCTTAATTATTGAACATTATCAATGTTATTCATTAGCATTGCTAGGTTTCATTCCAGAGCAAGGATATCAATTAATTGGATTATTATACTGTTAATGAGCATGTGAATCGTTTTGAATTTGGGGCTATTATGAGTGACAACTAGTGCTACTATATAGAATGTGTAGGTTTTGTTTCAGTGATGCATTTATGATTGTTGAGAAGCTTTGTATAAATGAAATTATTACAATGTAAAACGACATTGTAAAAACTTACATTGATGCTGCTGAACAGTTTTCCAAAATACTTGTACCTATCTTACACAAACAAGTTCATGATTTTTCCATTTTCTTACCAAACTTGTTATTTCTTATCATTTTAATTTTAGCATTCTGGATGGTATATGCTGTACCTTATAGTGGTCTTACTTAACCTTTTCTGATTAATGATGATATCAAACACTTTCAGTATATTAATTATGAGGTAAATAACTCTTTTTTATGAAATTTCAGCTGAAATATTTTTCAATTTTTTATTCTCTTGCATAGCCTATAGGAATGCTTTATGATGAATACACGTGTTTCTATCTCTTTTTTCCTGTCACTGTTCTATCTCCATATTCCTCTGTCTTTTATCCCTCACGTTGCATATAACTATGTTCGTGTTTTGATGAAAATAGTTCTTAATTTTAACACAATCTAATTTGTTATTTCATCCATGTGGTTAATGTGTTTTGTTAGAAATAATTTCACATCCTTAGATTAAACAAATAATTTTTTCTAAAATGTTTTATATTTATCTTAAATATTTACAGTAGAAATCCATTCAGGATTAATCTATGATATATATGACTTTGATAATAGTTGAAGTTTTTTTCCCTAGTGCGAATAAGTTAAATTTTTAGTTTTATTGAAAATGTTGGACTTTCATTCTTTCCATATTGTCATCTCTCCTCCCAGGTTAACAACGACTCCTGCTTAGTGATGCCTTAAGCCATAAAATGTGCTGAAAATTCTCTCCATTCTCTTTTTGATTTTTGAAATCTTTCCAATTTCGGAAGAGCACATCATCAAAGTAATTTTTGGTGTCAAATCTCTACAATGAGCCTAGCTCAAAGAAATGATTGCCACCACAGTTTACAGGAAATTTTAGAAGGAAATGACAAAATACCTTCCAGGGATTTGGCAGTAGGAATAATGTTTTTGTCACAGACTATGGTTGGAGTTCTGGGAAATTTTTCTCTTCTTTATCATTATTTTTTTCTTCGCCATGTGAAAAGCAGATTGAGGTCCATAGATTTGATTCTCAAGCACCTGTTTATAGCTAATTCTTTAGTTATTCTTTCAAAAGGACCTTCCCAGACAATGGTAGCCTTTGGGTCAAAACATTTATTCAGTGAATTTAGTTGCAGACTTATCTTATATGTCCTCAGAGTGGGCAGGGCTGTGTCAATTTTTACCACGTGCCTCTTGAGTGTCTTCCAGACTATCATAATCAGCCCCATGGACTCTTGTTGGAAGAATCTTAAAACAAAAGCTCCAAAGTACATTGGATTCTCCATGTCCCTCTGCTGGTTGCTACAAATAGGGGTACATTTCACATTCCCTCTGTATGTGTGGTATGTATCTGGAAAATCAGATAGCAGAAACATCACAAGGAAAAGACATATGGCACTCTGTTCTGTTGTAGATTATGGGACAATCATGGGTTCAGCCTATATTGCATTAGTAGTATTTCCTGAGGTTTCTTTTATTGTGCTCACAATCTGGGCCAGTGGCTCTATGATTTTTGTCCTGTACAGACACAAACAGCAGGTTAAACACATTCATAGCACTAATGTTTCCTCCACATCCTCTGAGTCCAGAGCCACCAAAAGCATCCTTCTCCTGGTGAGCACCTTTGTATCATTTTACATCATCTCCTCAACCTTTCACATTTGTAGTGCTCTTTCTTATAATCTCAGTTGGTGGTTGGTGAGGATTTCTGGCCTAATTTCTGTGTGTTTCCCAACTATCAGCCCCTTTCTGATCATGAGCCAGGATTCCTCTATATCCATGGTCTGGTTTGTATGGATAAGAAACAGAAAAAGTCCTCTTCTTCTCAGAAACATATAGTTGTATTTTACCAGTTCTTTGTGTTGTTTACTCCTCATCTCACTATGAGAGGCAATACAGAAATGTAAGGAGAGACCACATATCTCTCTTAGGTACACTAACAGACCTCAGCTGGTTGAATGTGGGACTTTCATGGGAATAATAGATGTGAATAAAGCAGGTTGGCCCAATTCTGGTGTACAGTGTCCTGTTCACATCAGTCTGAATCAAGCACTTTTTGAGACAAATTAAATGGATTTACTTCTGACTGTTGGGTTGACTGACGAAAGTATTTACTAAGTTTCTTGCTCAAGGAAACATGCTGAAAGTGAATACAGTGAAGAAATGGGTGGCCGGCAAGGTTCAAAGAGAAATTTCTGTGGGTTTTCTGTGTCTTTTCAACAGATCCATATGCTGGTTTTTCTATGGATTGTCTTTTCATGCTTGTTTATGTCAAATAAGAACCGTGGATGATAGGAATAATGTCAATGTCTAGGGTGGATTGATGTTTGCTTACTGTGTAGGGACAGAAGACACTAGCCACAGAACACCAAACCCACAGGACAAGAAGTTTTGAGATATATGGAAAAAATATGCCTGACAACTGTGCAGACCCTCACACTACTTTAAGTGACATTCTATGAGTGATGTAGAATACCTTGAAAAGTAATTGAGAGCATGCATCTTTTAAAGGCTGCTGTAATATGCATGCTCCTCTCCACTATACATATTGGTTGTCAATCTTTTGAAAAATTGATTTTTTTAAACCTTCTTGTACATAACACTGTTGCTTTAGCTAGCTTCTAAATTGTTCCACCACAGTGATGCAGAAACCATTGCCTTTGATCTCTCCATACCTCATAACCAGACTGTTAGTCACGTGGCAGTCTCCAGGGGCTGGGTATCCAGAGAGGACAGAAACAATACATGGATGTGTTGGTGTCCTTGTCTCCCAAAGCTGAAGGAAGGCTTCAAAGACCCAGAATATGAATTTATTCCTTACCAAAAGGAGATATAATCTGAGAGTATTGAAATCTGGAGACTATCAAGGAGACAGACAATGTGGGATTTTCACGTCCCATCCAGAGGGCGAGTCTCTACATCAGACACGAGTGGAGCAGAAAACCTTTGGCATTTTGCCATTTTCCATTTTTGTGAAAAAATGTCAGATGCTGGGTAATTTAGAGAGAAAAGTGTTTTATATATATAACAATTTTGATTTCTCAAGAGAATCCACCAAGGTCAGCTCAGTTTTTGTGAGAGGCCCCTGCTGTACCACAGGATGGCTGATATTACCAAGCAGGGTTGTGTGAAGAGGAAGAAACCACAAGTGAAACAGAAAACTGAGAGGAAGGAAAGCCAGTCTTGCTGTCTCCTAACGAAGCTCCCATGTGAATTAATCAGGGTCCCATAAAAATTCCTTTGATAAAGAAGACGGGTTTTTTTTATAAAGCCGAGTACTACCCAACCATAAAGAATGAGAAACTAGAGACATTTATAGCTAAATGGATGCACATTGAGGCCATACTCTTAAGTGAAATAAATAGGACACAAGTGTAAATACTGAATAGTTTCTCTGCTGTAAGAAACTGAAAGTGTAAATAAGGATCAAAATGTGTAATAGATAATGTGAAATGGGAAGAAAAGGTCCAAAGGGGAAGGGGAAGTGGGAGGCATAGGGGAAAGGAAAGAAGGGAATGGAATAAATATGAGAAAAGGAAAAAGTGGAAATAAAGTCTTTGTAAATAGGGAGGGGTGGAGGGGTTGATGGGAGGGCACAGGAATGGGGAAAAAATAAAAACCAAGATATATTATGTAAAAGTCCAAATTCCCAATGATGAATGTCATCATATTGTATACCTAAAATGTACCAATGAACTTAATGAATAAAAAACCCAAAAAACAAAAAGCACTCCTTTGAATATCTCCAAAGTCAGATTTCCCCCATAACCTAAAGTGTCACAATGGAACCCCATCGTAAACATTTTCTAATGAAACACATTTGGGAGATACACCACACCCAATCCTGAGCATCCTGTGAGCAGGATAATCCACTTCAGTCACAAAGAGGGTAAGTCTTCAAGTGCTAGTTTCCAATCCTGGGACAAAGTACCTGACAAATTGATCTTAAAGGAGGAAAAGTTAATTTTGACACATAGTGTCAGATGTTTTAGACCATAGTCAGTTTGCTCCATTCAGAAGCATCATGGTGGAAGGTTATGGCCGAAGAACATCACAGAAGGGCAAGGAGGAGTAATGGTACTTACATTATGGCCGCCAGGATACAGAAGTTGAGAGAGCCAAAGTGGATGGAACCAGAAATTAGATATACCCTTCAAAGTCATGCTGTCCTATGAGCTACTTCGTCCAACTGGGCTACATTCCTAAAATCCTGTTCAGCTATGAACTCATTAAATGTTGTCATTTTGAATCACGCCACAGTAAAATGGCTATCCAGGTATCCCTGGAGAATGCCAACTTTAATTGCTTTGATTATACTAAGGGATGCTATAGTTTGATAAAATAGTAGCTCTATTTTTAGTTTTTTTGAGGAAACTCCATACTGACTTCCATGGTGCATGTACTAATCTACAATCCCAATTGTCATTGGGATTAGTATAGGAAGATCCTTTCCCCTGCATTCTTACAAGCTGTGATAGTTAATTGTGGTGTCAACAGGAATAAGAAATGCCTAGTGGAGTAGTTTAGCACAGTTTTGGGTGTGTCTGAAGGACCAACCTTCCGAAGAGGGAAGACCCACTCTGGATGTGGGTAGCACCCACTGACAGACTGGTAGCCTGGATGAAATAAAAATGGAAAGAAGGAAGTCTGGCTTTTGCTTCTTCAGAGACGCTCCAGTCTTCACCATTTCCTTTGGGCATTCATGTCCAGGCTCCCAGCACAGAGTCTTTGGCCTTCAAATGCAGACTCTTCAGCCTCATGGTACAGACTTACAGGGGATACTTCAGTGAGCTCCAGGTGTTTAACGTGTGACTGAACCCTCCACTCTCCAGCACACATATGGCGCTTTTGCATTCTTCCAGACCTGATTCTGCAGGCAGCCATTGTAAGCCCACCTTCTAAATCCTTTACTAGAAGTGGCTCTAGAGAATCAGAATTGGAAAGATGGATTTCTTTAATGGGTTTAGTGATTTCCAGAGTTAGCTCTCTAATTTAATGAAACCTAAAGTTGCCATGGTGTCTCCTGATAATGCGATAGTACTGATAGTCCCTGGTGTGACTTGTTTAAAGTAACATGTGATGTAGATCCATTTGATTATCCTAATTCACTTGTGAGATGAAAGGAATTTAGTGATTCTATATACAATACTTTTGAAATTTTTTGACAGAATAGGAAATATAGTGATGTTGGCTTGCTATTCTTAGCTTCTTTGTATAAATTAGTAAAGGAAAATTTGAGCTCCAGACATGCACAAAAAGCATCTAAAATGTTCTAAATGTGAAGACAAATTAGTAAAGGAAAATAAGGAGTTCAAAGATTCAAATTTCCAGCTCCAAACACACATAAAAACCCTCAAATTTCAAAGTGTGTCCTGAAAGAGAATCTTCTCTCCTTTAACAGCAGCGCTGAGATTGCAGAAATCCAGATAAAAGCCCTCATAAATTTTTTTGTATTAAATTCTTTTATTGGTACATTGTAGGTATACAACACAATTACATTTCTCATTGGGAATTGTACCTTTACATAATG